>JAUEPR010000103.1:0-147960 GCA_030435655.1 Armillaria novae-zelandiae | reverse complement strand
GCATTGGAAAGCGCGACCGTCTCATGATCAACCTCTCCTTCTCCATCAGCATCTGCATCGCCCCTCATTAAGAACATTGGATCCACCACTTCTGCCAAAGCCTCCTGGCGTTCGTCCTCTTCCTCCTTACTCATATCGGTGTGGGACATCCGTATAAGATCCCACTTGTCTTCATACTGCTCAAACGCCTGAAGGGGAAACAAAATCAGGGACATCCAGCAATGGTGACTAATTTGTAGACCAACATTCTGCCGCTTCTTCTTCAAAGTCATCTTACGTTCGATGTTCTTGTAATAAGCACCCTTGGGTTTAACATGGCGCCGGGGTGTGCCATCAATTGAGGGCTTTAAATCTTCGACTCCATCCTCCAGAACTATTAGGAATTCGTTGGGGACCTCTTGTTCGACTTTTACGGTCTCGTAGTCACGCACGAAGCGGAACAAAGTTTCCTGCGCGTTTCAGGTGAGTCAGACGGAGATAGAGAGTGATGCGATACAAGGGCACCCACGGGTTGATTGGGGGCTACTTCATAGGGTTGTAGCTTGGATCGGCTCTCTTTAAAATCAAGCGCCGACTCATCGTCATCAGTAAGGTAGTACGCCAAGAAAGAGTCGTGTTCGGTCTTCATGGGTCGCAAAATAGCACAGTCCAATCGTGGATCTTCGACCTAAGCACGAGGTGAGCTAAAGGGTGGACGAAATAAGTGAGATACATACATCAATGGGTCGTTCTCCTGGCCTCTCGGAGAAGCGGAACAGGTCGTACTGGTTCGACCAGATTTCGACATCTGGAAGGACCTCGTATGATTCGACTGCTGTAACGTCTGGTTTGGTCGGGTGACGAAGGGCTTCTAATGAGAATCCTTCGTTGCAACAGGTAAATGATGCGTCGATATCGCGTAGTTGAGCATTGTGTGATACATCAATTGGGGCTGCATTGGCATTTTTCCTTCAGTAGGGTGTTAGAACAGGGTGAATGCACAAGGATAGAAACGACGCACAACTCGGTGGGTCCGCCACGCGCTGTGTTGTCTGTCCGACTGGTATACTCCGTCTTCCGTAACCATGGAACGTGAGCCAAGGGTGTCGAAGGAATGCCAGGGCCATTTGGGGTAGCGTGACCGTTCGTATAAGGTCCGGATGATGGTCCGGCGACCTCGCTGGCCAGAAATTCATCCTTGGGATCAAGTTTTGGCAGGTTTTCCGGATCCGGGTTCAGTGCTGTACGCAAGGTTAACAGTAAGATTACTGGCAGACATTTCGGTTTGCGCACCAGAATCGTCGCCGTTCTCTTCCCATAAGGACTCCCATTTGCTCAAATCCAACGGCATTCCACACTCTGCGTCAACTATCATGGGTAATGGGGTGTTGTTTGCAAGGGTATTAAGGAGGTCTGGCCGCGCATATCGTGAAGGATTGGTTGGAATGTCGAGCATTTTGGAGGACATGGCGGTGCAGGAAGTGGATTTGAGAATCGAACTCGAACAAGCAGATCCAACTTGCTGAGGTATTGTTATTGAAATGACATGGAAGAAGAAAGAAAAGCACCTTTTCTTAACACTGGCCATTGGCAAGAAGTGAAGTTCGAGTCCGACGACGTTGCCAAACAGACATCAATACGGAACTTTGCCGCGGCACTCGGGGCCGGCAGTGTCGAACCGTTTCGTTCGGGCCCTTTACGCAACCGGAGCGCTCATTTGCGGTCGATTCGACGCAGGAATGGAGCACACGACCAGTTTTTTTCGCATAAAAAGAAGACTTGGACCCTTGCGATGAATCTGACATTTTGCCCCTAAAAGTAGGTATTTCATTTTGTATTCCGAGTCAACATATAAATCTCTTATGTTACTTTATCTTCTTTCTTTCAGCTCCCATGGCCTCCCCCCACTACCAGGCGACTGGCTCCCTCCCGTCGGACTATGCCATTCTATCTCGCTACGCCGTTCACCGTTCTGCTAATGACAGCGCTGTCCAGGCAGGCAGCGAAGAACCCGAATATGACTCTGACAGCACTGAGGGCTCCCCATTTCTAAGCCCTCGGCCGTCCAAACCGACCATGGCTAACGACCACCTTGCCCCACCTGCGTTCAACGAACACACCCCCCTTCTCAACCCTGCAATTCCTCGTATCCCAGAACATGTCGAGGACAACGATGATACTTCACATGAAAACACCATGGCTATCTATTGGGAGGAATTTCGCATACTGACAAAATATGGGCTTCCTGTTTGGGGGTTAGTGTTTCTCCATCTTTTCTGGACGCGGTCAGTAGCTAAAAGACGCGTTTAGAACGCATGTATTGGAGTACAGTCTGGTCATGGCTTCCGTACTCTCCGTCGGACATTTATCTACGACGGCCCTGGCAGCAATTACCCTAGGGTCGATGACTGCCAGTGTGTCCGGCCTGAGTATCATCCAAGGCTTCACAAGTGCCCTTGACACCATGCTTCCTTCAGCGTGGACTACGCAGCCTCAGCTTGTCGGTCTTTGGTCCCAACGGATGGGTATGTCACCATTGTGCTAGTCTGACTGGGAAAATTTTCACCTTCAACATATTACAGCTGTCGTGATGGCGGCTCTCCTTATTGTGCGTCCTTCCGTCGCGTCCCTGCCCGCTAAGAACTAAAAAAATCGCAGCCTATGTATGCTGTTTGGTTTAACGCGGAAGCCATCTTGTTATTGCTCAAGCAAGACCCGGATGTTGCTCGTCTCGCGGCAGTATATCTCCGCTACGTTTCATTCGGTCTACCAGGTATCTAAATTTGGAGCATTCTTCCTTTCGCGCATCACTAACCGTCGCCTTCTTAATAGCGTACGCGTTCAACTGTATCAGCAGGTACGTCACTTCGATTGCTCTACGCCCCATGTGCTCACTGTTCTCGTATTATTAGGCGTTATTTCCAGTCACAAGGTCGCCAATTTTAGGCTCAGCTTTCCAACCTTATTTACGAACGTTTTTGCAGGTCTGTTCACGGTGCCCACCCGTATCATTTTCATCGTAGCGCCTATCAACGCGTTGCTGAATTACATCCTTGGTGAGCCACTCTGTTTGTCCAAGCACGTTCGTTACTCAACGTTCTTAGTCTGGGGTCCTGAACCGATCCGACTCGGCTTTATCGGTGCACCCATATCCACCGCGATATCCTTTAATCTTGTGGCTCTCTTGTCAACACTCTACGGTGTCTTCTTCGTTCCAAGGACTGCTTGGCATCCTATCTGTCGACGAAGCTTCACCAGCCTCGGTGTCTTGGTGAACCTCGGTCTAGGTGGCGTGGGTCAAACCGCCTCCGAATGGTGGGCATGGGAGTGTGGGTCCACATTTCTTATCATCATACCGAATTGTTTTCTGACGTGATCGACGTAGTGATCGGTCTCGCCGCATCTTTGCAAGTTCTCTACTATCTGTGTTAATACTGTTAAACCCGAACTATTAGTCTACAGGCTTGGGCCCGTCGCTCTTGCGACTCAATCTGTGTTGCTCGTGTCTTCGTCGACAACCTTCCAAGCGCCGTTTGCTCTCTCAGTTGCCACTTCCGTTAGGTGAGTCAGGTGCTGGTTTATATCTTGGCCTATTCTCTAATCTCCAATAGAATCGGTAACTTATTGGGTGAAAGCAAAGCCCGACGAGCTGGGATCGCGTCCAATACGTCGCTTGTCATGTCACTAATCATGTCATCACTGTTCTGGTCCGCTGTTATCTCTATTTTTTACTTATCGTAGTCTCATATGAAACAAAAAGCACGATGTTCCTCGTATTTCGGAACTCTTGGGGTTATCTTTTCAATGATGACCCCGGTAGGTTCATCCATTCCTTCTTAGGCCCCATTGCTGACTCTAGAACGTAGCCGTCATTACTCAGACTGCTGCCATCCTGCCCGTTGTGGCAGTCTTTCAGGTGTTTGATGGTGGAGCTGCTGTTAGCGGAGGTGTTCTCCGCGCTCGGGGTAAACAGGTTACTGGTGCGCTTCTGAACTTAAGGTATAGTACACACGTTGGTTCCCATCTCGTACTGTTATTTATCAACTATGTTTGGCAGTGCATATTACATCATTGGTAGGTCTCCTCGTCCGCGCGTGGTCTGATTTGTACTTACTCCTAGCGTAGGTATTCCCCTTGGCATTCTAATGGCCTTCAAGGCCGGAATGGGCCTGCATGGACTCTGGTACGGCTTGACCATTTCTCTCATCTACTGCGCCGTCTTCGGAACCCTCCTCTGTATCCGAACCGACTGGAACCACGAGGTCGCCAAGGTCATGGCTAGACTCAAAGAGGAAGATATAAAGCAACGGATGGAGATGGATGCTGAGGAGGGTCTGACCGGTTGATAAACTATCCAATTGAAAATCAACTATGTTTTAGCCAAAAATATCCTATAGAACTGCATATTGTCTTAGATAGATCCGCGAGAAATGGAGAAATGGATACATCGGTCTGGGGTGGCGAGAATCAATCATGTCGCACAATTCCCAGCATCTACATAGGTCCACTGACAAACAATCTTAAAGTTTTTCCCAGTATTTTTGGGTGTAGTTTGATTTTAGGTTGCCTGGTGGTGGGACGGGCCTCTCCAGAACTCACTACCTCACTGGATCGATGCAAGCTGTGGCGTTCGTGTTATCTGCCATTGAATAATAACAGCGTATACCTGTCTTATCAGCTAACTTCCCTGTATAGTAGTGTACATTAGCGGCGCTCAATAGGTTGAAGCAACAACATCTCGTTGGTATACGTTAAGCAATCGCTCAGACTTCTGCAGAATATTGGGAATGTATAACATCATTCTGCTCGTGCACCGCCGCCCTTTCTTCAATTTGCACTTAGCAAGCCGTCAAACCCGATGATAAGGTTTGCTAAAAGCTAGATTCGAATTCGCACTTTGACGCGGTTCCTTCAACGCACCTGACAGTTTTTCATTTCTCAATCACTTGAGGCCTGTCATGTACGATGAGATTAGATTAGATTTCCCTAACAATCAAAATGCGCCCGCTTGTGACTCTAAGCAGTCTGCAATTAGTCCATCATAAGGCAAAATGTCACCCAAAAACCCTCACACCAAGAGTCTTACTCCCTCTTCTTATCCACTGACCCATTCTCCATTATGCCGTATATCCGAAACGCCATATCCACAGCCATCCCCAGCGGAAGCAAGAAGAAAGGGATATAACTCGACAGCAACATCCACATTTGACCCGTAGTAAGTTCGTCAGCGCCAATAACGTGGAAGATACAAGGAAGAGTCGTCGTGGCGGTCGAAGCACCGTAAAACAAAATAAGGATGTATATCGAACGAGATCCTGTAGGGTGAGTCAATACGGAGGAGAGGCATTGGAAGGAATTACGTGCCTTTCCACAACCCCTTCATGCCCAGTATGAATACCGGGAATTGGAACAGCCTGAGGGGGTTTAGATAAGGAACGACCGTTCAACAAAGACAAGCTACGTACAGCTCGAGGACCAAGAAACATTTGAACCACCCCAGCCCCTCCTCACGTCTGAGCAGACCACCTATCAGAGGATCTCCTGAAAATTCAATGTACCATTCGGGTATCCAAGGAAGGTACGTGTGGGGATATAGCAGGCCTTGGAAGTCCATCAAGAGAGAGGCTGGAATATGGCACTGAACACAATTGAGCGTAAGAACGAAGATGACGATGTCGCAATACTTGCCAGAAAGAAAGTAAAATAAACAAGATCGAGGGGCCTGGCACGGAGGGGAACGTGTTGGTCCATGGTGGTGGTCAATAGAAAAGGTGCAATCACTGTCGAGCTCAATCCAGTTTACTAACGCCCACGTGACCACGGTTTCCGTTCCCGCAACAACAGGACCCCCAATTATCCCTATTGAGGTCGGTACGCCAATTTTCGGTTTTGTGAACAATTTGTCCGAACTTTCCTTTGCAGACAACGTCCAAATCTTGTCCGAACTTTCCCAAAATTGGCAAATTTAGCAAATTTAGTCCGAACTTCCGTTCCGACCTTACAAAAATCAAAAATCACCAAAACTCGCTGAAAATTCTCTCAAATTTGCTTAAAATTAGCTAAAAACGGAGGAATGTCTCATGTCGTCGATCTCCTCCACAGTGAGTATATTGTAGCGCCTGCCCCCTTCTTTGTACAGTGTTCATGCTGATGATTACTTTTACAATTTCATCCTTCTTTGCATTAATATTGTACAATGCTATTAATTAATAATTCACTTGCGATGCTCTGGAATAGTTTGGAATAATAACAAAGGAAAGCAAGGGAAAGCAAAGGAGGGGTGGCATGGCAATACCTAGCATGTCCGAACAATCCGATTGACCTGCAAGGCTGGGACAGGCAATTTGTCCCAACTTTGTGCCGACCTCAATCACCAGGGTGCCCAAATCTGTCCGAACTTTGCGACCGACCTATATAGGGATAATTGGGTCCTGCAAGAACCCTTTATTTCTCCGTTACACACATAACCAAGCCATATCCTGTATTGCTTAGTACTCCATGGATCGCTCAATAATCTTTGTCAGATACTCTCGCCCGTCTTCTCCAGCAACATTTCCAATTCCAGGTGCTAAATCCAACACTCGCCTCTGGGGAATGGCACCATCAACGAGCTTGTCAATATCGCCGGTAGTGTATCTGTGTATCTGTGTGAGTGTTTGGCCGACCATGTGTTATGTAAGATGCGTACCCAAGAGCCTTCAAGCCTCGAGGAACTCCAACTCCATCCAAGAAACGTGCAATGGCCTCATACAGATGAGAGCCTATATCAGAGTCGGGGATAGACATGATAGAAGGATCAGAGGTGGTAGTGTTTGTGAATACCGCTAGTGCTTGGCGATGACGATCAGGGGACGAAGGTGCAGTGAATTGAAAGACTAGCTTGAAAGTTAGTATGGAAAATATGATACTGTGAAAAAGCTTTACCTGCGGGGCCAGTGATGGCAACACTATCAGCATGTTTTTCTCAGCATTTTGATAGTAATTTACTCCAAAAGAACATACCTGACTCCATGAGGAATAATGGGGGTATCAACAAGATATCCGGGATGCTTGTACTTGGGACCTTTCTTGTTGAGACCAGATATCTAAAACCGGGGTTAGAGAGAACTCGTAAGATTAAACATGTATTCACAGGATAACTCATTCCATGGCACAAATGCACACCAGCATTTCCGAATCCGATACCAGCAAATGATGATGCCAACCTAGACACACTGATCAGTACTTTCATTGGCAGATGGAAGACCTCACTTACAGCATCTGTCGCCTTGCTTCTTCATCTTCGGGATTCTTTGCTATGCGAGGCAAGTATTTGACAGTGGTTTGTAGTGCCCACATGGAAAAGATGTCAGCGACTGGATTGCTTCCTTGATACGCGGGTCGCAATATCGGGTTAGATGGACGGGGAACGCGCTCCGTATACCTGCGTGTCATAAGTATGACTTTTACCGATGCTAAAATAAACAACACACGGAATGGCGGTATAACTTTCCATACTGTGGAACAGGGTGTCTAAACCCGAGCTAATCTGTACCTCTCGAGGACAAGACTCCGTATTCATGGTGTCCTATATAATAAACTAGGATCAAAGTAGAACTAAGCCAACAGATGGGGTACATACAACAATTCCAAGCACAGGTTTCAGGGCTCGACTAGCAATTCCTGTCTTGAATGAACGAGACGTGATGTCCAAGATGGCTGCACCAGTGGTCTCGGAACCAGTCCCTGCTGTGGTAGGGATGGCAATGAGGGGCGACAGTTTCTCGTAAATAGGCAATCCCTTTCCAACTGGAGCGTTGACGAAATCCATGAGGTCCGCATCCTTGTACGTGTTGAACCTGTACCGGTCTCAGTACTGACCCGTAGAAATTACCGAAAACGTACAGATTGGCAGCTTTGGCGGTATCTATGACACTTCCACCACCGACGCTGCAAAGCTTATGAATTTTGGATGAGTTTTGGAATAGGGAAACTGCCTACGCCAAAAAGTGACTAAAGTCATGTTTTCTTGCCCATGCAATGGCGTCTCTCCAGCTTTCCTCTGTTGGTTCCGCGACGACCCTGTCGTAGACCTCAAATGGTAGATCCGTCTGCGCCTCCAAGGAAGCCAAGGCCTGTGTAATCGTTATAGTCAACTTCATCTGCAAGTTCACGAACAGAAATATACATTTTTCATTGGCCGGAGTTTGGCAATATTAGGATCCGTGAGAACGCCGACCTTTACTCAGTGAGGAAAACGAGACCCGGCTAACACGTTCAAATCATACCTTCCGAGCCTTCATGTTCTTGAGATCCATCCCGACCTCGGAAGTAACACCATCCCCAAATCGCAAGTTGGACGCAGCAACCTAGAGTTGCGCGTGAGTGTGTAGTCAAGTTATGAAACTAATTCATACTTCAAACGCATATTCCTTCTCTACCGGCTGCACCCCAGGCGACGCGAATCGTCTGAGCTGGCTGAGACCGTGGGCGTGTCCGTGAGCACGAGAGGCAGCGCTGCATGTATGACACGGGCAGGCAGAATGCTGGGAGGCATTCATGAGGCGAAGAATGGCATTCCTGCTGGCTGCCATGGTGGGAGAGGTCAGGTCGTTCGTGCGATAGGATAATGCGGGGTACAGCCCCACGTGGCAAGTCCACTGATCGTGCCGCCGGAACTTGGAGCCAAGTTAGGGGCGAACGGGATTATCTTTGGTGCTGTCGGCTTCCAAGTATCGCGACAAGCTGCCGTCGCTGTCCTTGTAAGGTCTCATTGACGCGTCCGACCTGGTAGATATTGGAAAAAGCGCGCTCAACTAGCCCGCGGCCGCTTTTGTCAGGATGATCATTGACGCGTTAAAGGCCGAGGCGAGAGAAAATGTACCCAAATTTTGATGACGGTACTCCGTCTGTCCGAAGTTCATCGGCCGTAATTCTCGTGTAATGAATAAATATAGAGTTCCCAGATAGAACATGAACAGCCTGACTACTGTGACCACTGATACCCAAGAGAATCCCCCCGCGACGGCACCTTTCCATGAAAACCATACGTCTGTTCACCTTCTGAGCCCTTCCTGCTTATCATCGCGTACGCGTGCTCTCCAGAAAACGGGTTCACTTGAATTCCACTTCCAACAAGAGCTTCTGTCTCTGAATCCTCTCGCTGCTTCAGAATTTTCTTCCAAGGATTTCGGTGTCCTGTTACAATAAACACAAAACCATTCCACACTGAGCCGGGATAGTGTTTGATAGATTCCCACACATCCCAGCGTCTGTGAAACGAGAGTTTCCCCACTTCGTAGATAGGTTCAATGGCTATAGTGGCGGCTAGAATCTGTACAGTAGTGAGATAGACAAAGGGAAGATGAATATAAATTAAATACCTGTCCGAATCCTAACGGGTCAAAGTCGTCCTCCGGTCTGGTTGTGTACTGATAGTTAGGTTCATCTTCGTGTAATGTATGCACCAACATGTCGTAGAGCTCTTGCATGTCGACGAACCAGACGCCGATATCGCCTGCCCATGACAGGTACGCTATGAAAGCGGCGAAAAAGACTAGCCAGCGGTGAGACTGAAAAACCACAACGCTGAATCAAAAGGGTTAATGAACACCAGTCTAAAAGCAGAAGACGTTGTGACGTACCTGTTGGATATTGTGAGGGACCGTACAAAGGTCCAAGGAGCCTGCAAAATACGAAAGAACCTCCACTTCACGACTTTGCTTTGATGGCGTTTGTACTCCCTGTATATATCCTTGCAATGTCGGATCGAATAGAGGAGATACATGAAGAGCAAAACAGGAATGAAGAACGAAGCAAACTCGAAAATCACCACACCAGAGATGAGTCGGTAAAATAGCCATCCTTCAAGGGTAGTTGTTGTGCATCTCTCTCCTTCAAAGACATAATCTGGGGCAGCATAGATAATGCATTGGAGGATGATCCATACAACGAGCATGAGAGTTGACCAGACCGCGGTCCATCTCTTGGATTCACCTAGGCGCTGGTACAACGTAGTCGATTTGCGCATCATTAGGCGGAACGTGCTGTACACGAGGTAGAGGGAGAGCGGGGAAACGGTGATGGAGAACACAAAATGTGCATCCGCGATCGAGAGCTTTTTGCGCCAGAGACTGATGAATGTCGCTATGAAAATTGTATACGCTTGCATCAGGATGACATAGACTGATGTCTTGAGATTTTCGTGCGACCATGTCATGAGTATGGCTGGGAAATGTAATATCGATCAAGACAGTAGGCTACGATCAGAAGGTTCAACGTACCAAGACAGACATTGGCGATATAGGCTACATAGTGTTGTAATCAGTCACTCCCGTCGATGCGAAGGACAAAACATACTGGATAATCGGACAGCATAACCCTGGATGTCAGGATTCCGGTCACTCTGCGCTATGCAGTCCCAGTACGCAGTGACTTCGTCGTACTCTGCGTCGGTGAGCGTGTCGTTGCTCATGTTGATGGTCAAGGAAAAGTGGGAATGCCAAGGAGATCATAATCACCAGGGATGATACGGCTGGAAACAAGCACTGGACCCTGCAGACTTTTAAGGGACCAGATGCGTTACAGGATGTTGCCGGGTCGACGTGACACCATGCGGGTAGTTGTTTCATGGTTAGTTTTCAATTTCAGACACAGAGAACGATTCGCACAGAGGCTCGGAGGTGACAGGACGAAAGATATCCAGATGTGAAAGATCCTTGCTTTCTCCTTGGCGTACACTATACAAGTTCGCATCGATAGGAGAGACCAGCAACGATTTCAGAGGCCGTCGGAGGCGAAGACTGTTTGAAAGACTGATAGCGGCGCCTTGATGCGGTACCTGCAGGTTTACATACGCACGCGTCTGCAACGACTACAGACCACTGACAACTCGGAAGGCGAAAACCTCTGCATCAATATCAGTATCATGTAGAGGAAACGACGTGGTATGGGCATAAATAACCCAGAACGAAAGACTTCGCTCTAGGAGAACTGCAGACTAGTTTCTTTCACAGAGGGAATAAGTATATCAGACAAGAGATCATCTGCTCTTGAGTATCAAAGGTTACGTCGAGTGGCGTCATGTTTCAAGGTATAAACAGCACTCGTGAGAACTCCGGTACAGAACAGGCCTGTCCCAAGCCTCTCTGAATTCGACCGGAGTGTTCGATCATCAAGTTAAGAAGTCAGAAGAAATAAACTCAGATCTGGAATGTCCAAAAGACTTACTGCAAAGGCTCTTCTCTCTACCTTGGTCATTCACTTCAGGATCCCTGCATCAAATGTTATCCAGAAGAGAGGTGAGATTTGTTCGTAACATAAGAAATTTAAGCAAGACGCTGCTTAAGTAGCATAGGAAGAGTTAACGTGCAAGATCCATGGTATATACTAAAAGAACTGGGGTAAAGGACAACGAATCAGAAACCATCCGCTTCACCGCCATATTGCTTTGGCAGTTCCTTGGCCTCAATGATGGGTAGAAGCGCCTTGCCGATAGCGGGCGCTCCGGAACCAACCACTGACATTTTAGCCAGGGTGTTGGCGGAGATGAGGGGCTTGAAAAGCCAGAAGATCCACGTAAGATAGCCTGGGACGTTGACAAAGAACTTCTTGTACAGTAATTCCGGGTAGTGATCGGAAAAGATGCCAGAGGCTTCCGATGCAGCCTGCTTGGAGTTGGCGTCGCGGCTAGAAAGGCTCACGCCGGCGTAGTCTACGAAGGGTTCCGATTGAGAACATGCAGTGTAGAGACAGATATTTAGGACTTACCGTGAACTTGTACGGTTTGATCTACGGTCTCAAAGTCTAGCAATGCCAGGCTCTTTTCCATGAGGGCAACACGCCATCTGTGAACAACCTTAGAACGAAGAGTTTACGCAGCCGCATAAGACGTACCTGAGGAAACGTTGAACGTCGCTGAAGGCAACCTTGGTATCAGTAGCTCCGTATATGTTATACCTAGTCACTGCTATCAGCCTGACTAACGATAGCGAGAGTGCGAGAAACATACACGACCGGCCTGCCTTGCTTGTCCTTTCCATACACGTGTCCGAGAGGATCAAAAACATCCGCGGGAAATTCTTCCTTCACGGCCGACTCGACATTGAACTCGGAACGCCATCGCAACGTGCCAACCAGCATTGAACGTGCCTCATTGATGCAGAGATTCCTATGGGGGTGATTATAAGACGGCGAAAGAGAGAACAGAGGGTAATGTCAACCTACCGTGCACGAAGGAATTTCATGAGAACAACGCTGACTTTCGCGTCTATAGGACTGGCAGGGTCAATATTGACGCCCCAAAGTGTTATGGCCGTGGTCTTGGCATCTGCATTATCAGGGAGGCCTTCAGCAAAGATTTCAGGCAAAATTTTCTGAGAAAGAACAGGCTCGTGAGCGCTCAACGGAGTTGGAAAATGCACGCACCCTGAACTCTTTGAGAGCATCCCACTCTGCGGTCGTGAAGCGTTCAGTCAATGTGTTTTGAGGCTCCTTTGCCTCTGTCCTAGCTGGCTCTAAAGGTGCCGCTGTTGCCTCCACAGTTACTGGGGCGGCGGCTGGAGGCTCAGGCTTGGGTTCAGAGGCGGAAGCGGCTTCAGCGATCTGTGTCATTGGGGAGGAGGCAAGGTCTGCAGAAGGTGCTGGTGTGGCTTCTGGCGCAGTCAAAGCTGCAGGGACAGTCTCAATTTCGGATATTATAAGAACACGTTGCTATAGAATGGATGGGAAAGGAGAATGAACATAAATTATTATCTTGGCTTATCTGATAAGATTGAAGTTGAGAAAATAAATAAATAACTGTCCCGATGGGCCTACCGCGACAAACACTCGCACTCTCCATTCCCATTGACGACATTAGGCGATTATCAATTCGTCCTCTCAAATGGCTCAGATATGTAGCCTTCACATCAATTGGTACCACTGGACGTCTCGCTCTGACGGCAGACGGCTCTGCTGTGCAAGATAAGAATATCACTTAGGCTGTATAAGGGTCTGCTGCAGTAATCTGAGCTTGGTCCTTTTCCGCCCCTTCAACCGATCTGCCTAATTACCGCTCTTCGCAATTCGTCTTCCCGTGTGGCCCTGTCCCACTACCTGCGAATGCTCCCGAGAACTTCACCGTGCAACAGCGTACGGCCTACGTCGGTGCCCCGGCTGTTGAATATCTTTCGCAATGGTCTGCCGTCTCAGTGGGATCCATGAAACCTCAGGCCTCAGGTGGCAGGGCATCTTCTGGGCTATATGCTACTCGAGGCACTAACAGTGGAAGGAAGAGATAATGTTACTTTCGAAATTGAGTCGTGCAGTGGAGATGAGACACGACTGAAATGATTAGCCCACCTCTACGCAGCAGTATACATTCGGACCTGTGGTTAATTTTTCCAAGCTCGAAAATAGTTGCGTTCACGTTGCATTCTTGGGAGGACCCTTATTCACATGGACGAGACTTCGCCTGATTCATTTGAGGACGCGTCCATCCCATTACCATGGAAGAAAACCTCTGGGAAACAATGCAAACTGTCAGCCGCTGTGTTAATGTTTTCATCATTAAATCTGTTATAGACCTCCAAACGTGACGGACATCGATGGATTTTATGTCGCTGGCACAATCTTCGATATATCGTCGATCTCTCTCACATCGAACCAGGAAATCTTCTGTTCTGTAGTCCAGTTCCATGCGGCCTTGTTGAAGAGGCCCGAATCATACCCATCGAACGAAAGGCCAATACTGCTGACAGTACACAGCAATCAAGGTAATCTATTTTACTTGCCACTTAACACAATTGAAGATTATTTTATAGCTGAGTCAAGGTTGATACTAGTCACTGTACTGTGTACTGAGTACACGGAGATCATTCTATCCTGATTCGGAAAGACAGATATCAGCAACGCTGACGACCTGAACCATATGAGTAACATGATGTCTCTGAATTGCGCACTCCATCAGTTCTTTGACGCACTTGATATGTGTCTCGCGGCTGTAGAGGTATTGGCCGTGTTTGTGGAACTCACTTACATCATTGATCCCTCGCTTTTGGAGACAGTTAAACACAGGATGGTGTTATTCCCAGGCATGTTAAATAACATACCTGAAAATCCTGTCACGTTCGCATCCTCCAATGAGCAAAATCTTCCTCTTCCTAGCTCTATGCTGTTCGCCATTCACCGAGCGTGCGCTCGCGTTGCACACTTATCAGGCGCTGAACAACACGTTGACGATTTGTTGGATTTGGACGATACAGATCCGGTGACACATGATGGACCGATGGTAGTAATTGGAGAAGTAAGCCAGAAGTCTTGAAATCGAGTGCAGTGAAGCAGTAATAATCGGTTGACTCCTCTAATACTGGGACTTACCGCCTTGACAAAATTTTGGTACTTTGTCATCACCCGGAAAAATCCCTCTGACTGCTGGAAAATTTCGTCAAACTACGCACTGAACGCTGAATGTCCTAATTAAATATGTAATACACTAAATATACAGTTCTGGGCCTTTGTACTGTACTGAGATGAAAACGGTGATATCATTTGAAAGTAAGATAAGAAACGCCCTCTCTGTGGTCGTCGATATTGCTCATGGCGGTCATCAGCCAGCCTTCGGGTTTATCCATTGATCGCTTGCGTGGTTTCATCAAGGGCGCTTGTGACTTGTGACCCGCACCAAAATTCCGTCAAGGGGGTCTGTGACTTGTGACCGACGAATCGATCGAAATTATATTATAATACAGTACAAGCTCAGGCTGTACTACTGTGGACCACGCGGATTCATCACGCGTCAAGTACGAAACATAATCATGTGAAAGTAAAGTTACGATGGGTAGACCGTCAATCAAGACATTTGAATACAATGAGAAATTTCGGAACAGTTACGGCGGATGATGACATAAACTTCCCACGCAGCCCTGTCGCCACAGCGCTGAATCCTTGACGAATTCGAAAACTTTCCTCGCTTTCTCGGGAATTGCCTTTAGGCCGCCTCTACATTTCGAGTCTCTCTATGTCAGCTCGCTAATACCAGCAACCGCCTTTCCTTACATCGACCGACATGCTCGACCACGCCACCCTGCTCAATGGTTACCACGACAAGCAACGACAGACTGTAAACGACTCCTGGCAGCAGCCGACCCTGCCCTTGTACGCCAACGATTGGAGCAGCGACCGAAAGCCTCGGCTCGACGACGTCCGCAAGGGTGCAGCGACGACTCTGTCGCACGTCAAGCAGCTCATAGGGAAGCCATGGTCACGAACAGGGGACACAGGAGGGCGGGCCCTGACGAACCCGTCGTCGCCGCCTTCTAATCTCCTTTTCATCTTTCTGTGCAGTCTGTGGTACACCTCGTCTGCCCTTTCTTCCAACACTGGCAAAGCTATTCTCAACCAATTCCGCTATCCTGTCACCCTAACCTTCATCCAGTTTGGCTTCGTCGCCATTTACTGTCTCCTTTTCATGTCACCTATTGTCCGGTTCACCAGGCTAAAGAGACCGTCACGAGCTATTTTTCAGAGTACACTGCCGATGGGTGTATTCCAGGTTGGGGGACATATCTTCTCGAGCATGGCGATCTCAACGATTCCCGTCAGCACGGTGCACACTATCAAGGTCAGCTTATCGCGGTATCCATCGTACCCTGGCTAACATCATTCCACAGGCACTATCACCATTGTTCACTGTAGCCGCTTACGCCCTCCTTTTCAGAGTCAGCTATTCAGCCAAGACATATGTCTCTCTTCTCCCGCTTACCGTCGGCGTTATGCTGGCCTGTTCCTTCGACATGACCGCGTCAAACTATATTGGCTTGCTATGTGCATTTGGTTCAGCCGTAGTCTTTGTCACTTCCAACATCTTCTTTAAGAAGGTCATGCCATCCAACGACTCGTCACAACCGTCCCATGTCAAACTTGACAAGTTGAACTTGTTGTTCTACTCCTCCAGCATGGCGTTCGTGCTCATGATTCCCATATGGCTGTATTATGACCTTCCTGTGCTCCTTGCGGCTTCTCACAATCCGGAGCATGTCGTGCATCCCAGCCATGCTCACTCAGCCATCCACTCAGTCACTTACTACGTCTTCATGAACGGCACGGTACATTTCGGCCAGAACATCATCGCTTTCATCATCCTATCATCGACATCACCCGTCACCTACTCAATCGCTTCCCTTATTAAACGTGTTGTAGTCATCTGCGTCGCCATCGTTTGGTTCAATCAATCCGTTCACCCAATTCAGGTGTTTGGAATTGGTTTGACATTTACGGGCTTGTACATGTACAACAATGCAAAGGCAGATGTAGATCGCGGGGAGAAGAAGATGAGGAGGGTAGAGGCTGCCCGTGATCTGATGCTCCCGAGCACTACTGCCGAATCCAAGATGATGTCGGGGACAGATTCACCTCCGGCGGCGACAATTCAGTCTGTGGGTGAGGGCGAAACTACGGGAGCAGCTGTGACATGGACTGGCCGGTCAAGGACTTCCTCAATACACCACCATCACCATCCTCCCCACCCTGCTGCCAACCTCTCGGTGAAGATCACGCCTCCAATTCTTAGTTCCAAGTTTTCCCCTATCAAGGAAGGGAAAATGGGTTCTCCAACGGACTCTTATCCTTCTCCACCGCCTTCCCTCGACTCTCCGCCTTCGCATTCGATACACCTCGGATACCTGCACGGACACTCCAGGCATTCGCTCGACCCCCGGCGCGTCGAAGTTGCGGCCTGATTTATACTTATTGGTTTTACTAAGTTAGAAGAAGCAGAAAATATACCTGTCTCTACTGTCGGGCACTGAACTACTCATACTCTACGCATCCTTGGGCAGCATAGTAGATCGCATAAATTAAATAATCGGACTTGTGATTCATGAGTTGCTTACATGACTCGGTCTTAGACATATCTTTCTGTATATATTTTCCACACTGTACCTTGCACCTTGTACATACACTTGGAAGTAAATGCACAGCCACCCAACAGGGCTCTGGTCAGCCAACTATCCTCTTACACCAATGTCCAAGAAGTCCAAGGTCTCTCCGAAGGCATCATCTACTCTTCACGATTATTTTTCGCGCCCTCGTACATTGAAAGGGACTACGAATGCGGCGGCGCCTAAGGCAAATGTGAGACCCTCGCAGGGAGCGAAGCAGAAACGCAAATTCGTACCACCGCCTTCTGAAGATATCATCGTGATATCTGATGACGACGACAACGCTGGGGGAACCCCACGGCAGGCCAGTTTCAAGAAACGAAAGCGAACATTGAGCAACAGCTCTGGAGAGGTCGAAATCGTCGCGGTGCACCTGACGGAGCGCGACAAGAAGGCTGAGGTGCAGCTGTCATTTGGAAAGCCAACTGAACTGCTCCTCTCTTCAAGCCCACCGATGATTTTAGAGCCTGCAAATGGACCTGCGGAAGAGGACCTCGCCTTTGGGCGGCCCACGACTCTGCTGCTGTCCCCGGAGGCGGGCCCCTCTGCTGGTGTCGGCACTAATGACGTTCTGGACATTGATGAATGGGGTACTGGGGACGATGAGCGGGAATTTATGGATGACGACGAAGTGGAAATCTTGGAGGACGTTACGGAACAGAGCGTCGCAACAGTCGACCTTGACGACGCGTCTGTCCGTCGTGTGAGCGAAAATTTAGTGACTACTGTGCGTCATCTGCTCCTTCGCTGCTGTCGCTAGCTGACATTCATCGGTAGGACGCCCAAAGCCACCTTCAGACATGCTTGAACGCGAAACTTACGCGTCCACCTCAAACCAATGGGAGCAACGCGTTTGCAGTATTAATGTCATCACACAAGGAGAACGAAGCATGGAAGGAGGCTTCAGCTATGGAAGATCGCACCGTCCGGCCTCATAACAGTAATGGCAGCCGAAGGAACGCGCCCTTTTACAAGGTTCTACAAGGCATGCCCATCGCAGTGGATGCGTTCAAGTATGGTGCCATTCCTGGGGTCACCGCATACTTTTTAACGTTCGTGCTGTTCTCTGTCGCGTGTTCCTTAAAATTCACTGAGGTTGTAGTCACGCTCACTCCGACCATTATACCAACTTGTCGTCTTCCTGGACAAATGGGCCCATCTACTGCTCCGAAGGGACTGCAAATCTCATAATGCATATGCTCAAGGTGCCCAAGAACTGGGTACATGCTCTCCCTATGGACCAGCCTACGGTTATCCCTGATACAGGCGGTGTACAAGTCACCCTCATTGAAGCAAACCATTGTCCCGGGTCCTCCCTTTTCTTCTTTGAAGGCAAACAGACCGTCAATGCGGGTGACAGTACCTTCAAGTCCGCATTCATAGGAAGTTCAAGGGTGTTTCGGTACTTGCACTGTGGCGATTTTCGTGCGTCGCCAAGACATGTTTTGCATCCAGCGGTAAAAGGGAAGCGGATAGATCATGTCTATCTGGATACAACGTACCTGGATCCTAAGGTGAATTTTAGTCAATGTACTGAGTATGGAAGTGGTATTGATGATTATCTCAGTACACGTTTCCTCCTCAGCCTCTTGTCATCTCGGCGTGTGCTGAACTTGCAAAGCGGATAGCCGGAGGATCTGTCGTCAAGGACAAGGACGCTAGAATGGATGTTTGGTTAAACGCTGCTCCTCCCAAGGCAAAAGGAAAGCAGAGATCAGACCGAATTCTAATGGTTGTTGGGTAAGTTTGGTGAAAAAAAAAACTATTAAGACTATCACTTATCCTTTTCATCTTTTAGCACATACTCTATTGGGAAGGAACGTATCGTTAAAGGTGCTAACTCTTATTCTGTGCTCCTCTCGTACGCTTTATTCATACCTCCAATTTAGCTATGGCCCAGGCGTTACAAACGAAGGTGTACTGTGATGCTCGTAAAGCAGCTATACTTCGTTGTCAGTGTGATCCAGAGCTGCATTCATTGCTGACTTCAAACCCTCTGGATGCTCTCGTCCACCTTGTTCCCCTTGGTGTCATAACGTCGGATCGATTGAAAGAGTACGTTGAGCGATATAAGGGACATTTCAGCCGAGCTGTAGGGTTTAGACCTACTGGATGGACGTGGGTCTTTGGGTTTTGACTTCCCCACATCTACATTCTGACGTTCTGCTCGCAGATATACCCCACCTGCTGGGATAGACTTGATGCCGTCTGTCTCGACCATCATAGCGCGCTCACAGAAGAACACCTTCACTCATGCCGACTTGGCTCCAGCACGCAATTCTACCAGTGCGCTGCAGTTATATATGGTCCCATACTCAGAGCATTCCAGTTTCTCTGAGTTGACGTGTTTTGCCATGTCATTTCAGTGGACCAGAATGATAGCTACTGTTAATGTAGGCAGTGAGAATTCCCGGCAGAAAATGGCAAAATGGGTGCAGAAATGGGAAGCGGAGAGGAAGAAGAAAGGGAACGACTATGTAGCGGAATACCGGCAGCCGGATTACTGGTAAAATTAAATATAATATTTGCCTGGGCCTCACAAAGTTGCAATGAGTAGGATATGGACTAAGTTGCATGACATAAATTGCATGTGGGAATGGGAAGTCATACAGACACAACATAGCACATAAAGAATATCTACTCTGCAGCCCGTTTTCGCCTAACGTCACGCTCCTCGGAGATCGTGAGCTTGACACCCTTGCCCTTGGGCAGCGATATCCAAGGCTTGGTGCCCTCACCGATGACGAAAATGTTAGACACCCTAGGCATTTCATGAGCGGCGCAATGGATAATAAGCGGGCTGCATACCGGGTAGCGAATGTTCGGTCCAAGGAATCCTTAACGTGAACGATATCGAATCCTCCGATGTGCTTCTCTCTGTGTACGATGACACCAACACGACCCATGTTACGACCACCTGTCACCATAACAATGTTACCAGTGTCGAACTTGACAAAGTCGACGATTTTGTTCTGCTCAAGGTCGAACTTGATGGTGTCATTGACCTTGATGAGGGGATCGGGATACCGGATGGTTCGGCCGTCATGGGTGACAACATGAGGGATACCACGGGCACCAAAAGCGACCTTGCGGACCTTGAGGAGCTTGTAGTTGGCCTCCTCGGCAGTGATGCGGTGAATCGTGAATCGACCCTTGATGTCGTAGAGTAGACGGAAGTACTCGCCAGACTTCTCGATGGAAATGACATCTAGAACACGCTGAATACACAGTAGCCTTCTCAGATTCATGTTCGTACTCACCCTGGAATCCAGCAGGGTAGGTAGCGTCAGTGCGCACTTTTCCGTCAATTTTAATGAGGCGCTGCATGACGATAGCAGTGACTTCACGGCCAGTAAGGGCATACTTTAGACGGTTGCGAAGGAAGACGGTAAGGGGGAGAGATTCGCGAAGCTTGTGGGGACCAGGCGAAGGACGGGGAGCCTGTTATGAAACCTGCTGAATATCTTTGTTCCAACTCGAAAGATAGCACTACGTACGTAGGTCCCACTGAGCTTGTCCAACATCCATGATGAGGGCGCTGAAAGGCGCTTCAAATGCTTTTTGGGTCCCCGGGCCTGGAGAAAGGAAAGTTGTGTCAGTTTCGAATACGCGATCCAGAGTTATCCAAGCGCGAAACGCTGCATCCAGCTATTGCGGCCAGAGATTTTGCATGAAAATGCACTAAACAGCGTCCCAGCGAGGCAGAGAGAAGTCGTACGGACCATGATTGCTTCAGAGTGTCTTGAAGAGTCTTGAGGAGCGAATCGCCGTTAGCAAAAGTTTGTTGGGTCGGTGAGCAGGGCGTGACAAAACGTCACGAAGTCACACAACGCAAAAGTTGTTGGTACACACGCGCAAATACTGGATTTCACTCTGCTTTCCAAGTACCAACTCGCGTTCTGGCTGTATTTCGTCCGCAGTTGCTGTTGACTGCGTCTGACTCTGTTTCTTCTTCTGCGGATTCGAAATATATCAGCGCCCAACATGAATAGCTGTATATTTCTCATGAGAACCGTGGTCATCTGGCAGAACCTCACATAAGTTCGCCTCTTCGGTATAGCGCTCACGCACATTTCCAATGATAACTGCCATTTGCTGATTCAGATAAGTACGTCAGGGGCACGGGTCGAATGGTTCCCCGGGGTCAACTTCAATCGATTATCATCCGATTCGAGTCATATATAACTGGTCGCGAATCGCGTATCTGGTCTATCTAATCATCATGCCTGCAGAGCTCAAACCAACATCTATTCTTCATCGAACGCCCTGGAGGCCTCCTGTTGCAACCAGTGCCAAGGGAATTCAAGTACAGCTCGAGGATGGAAGGATTCTGATAGATGCCGTCGGTGGTGCTGCCGTCGCGTGCATTGGCAACAGCCATCCGGTGGTTCAACAGGCTATCAAGGATCAAGTGGACAAGGTATCCTGTAGGTTGTACCTTCGTGTTGATATCTCAGTTCCTGACATGTGATGAAGATGTGTACAATATGCAGCTATCCAATGAACCGGCAGAGGAACTTGCGAAGTATCTGGTCTCCACCGGGGGCGGCGCGTTCGATCTGTGTGGCTTCGTGTCCGGAGGTTGGTATATCTTATCTGCTATCCCTGCCCTATTCTGAAGTCGATTCACAGGCTCCGAGGCGATGGAAGCCGTGATCAAGCTCGCGAGGCAGGTTAGTTACGCTCGTCATATGTTAACGGATAACGATTAACTTCATCATCCAGTACTTTTATGAAACAGGTCAACCCAAGCGCTCGAACTTCATTGGGCGACAATGGTCCTTCCATGGGAACACTGTTGCGACGCTCTCACTCGCTCATCACACGGGGCGTCGCGCTCCATATGAGGCTATTCTCGATCACGGGAACTTCCATCATGTCTCACCAGCGTGGGCTAAACGGCTCCAGCGACCGGACGAAACGGAGGAACAATATGTGGAAAGGCTGCGGAAAGAACTGGAGGATAAGTTCATAGAACTCGGTTCTGACACCGTCATTGGATGTGTGTACTGTTATCCAAGTCATGGCCTTTATCCCTGACATTTCCTCGATCAGTTGTTGCTGAAACCGTCGTTGGTGCGACGACTGGGGTTGTCGCTGCACCCAAGGGATACTTTAAAGCAATGAAGTCTGTTTGTGACAAATATGGCGCGTTGTTCATCCTTGATGAGGTTGGTATTGGACGTGATTATTGTGTCGTTGTTATCTCACTCGTGTGATCCGCAGGTTATGAGTGGGATGGGAAGCAAGTGCCTACCTTTTTGTCTAAGCTTTATTGTCAATGAACATGGAATTTGCAGGAATGGGTTGTTACCACGCATGGGAATTGTACGGCGATGGTGTTGCAGTGAGTGATCATCACCATCTATTTGGCTTCGGATGATTAATATATCTGTTTTCGCAGCCTGATATCCAGGCTGTTGCTAAAGGTCTCGGAGGAGGGTGAGTAGCGGTTCTTTTATCTGAGATCCTGCTTTACGCCTTGACAGGTATGCATCGATAGGTGGTGTTCTGATGTCCAAAAAGATCGCGGATGGCATTCGCGATGGGTCGGGATTCTGGAAGCACGGACACACGTATCAGGTTTGCAATCTAATGTTGTTACAGACATGATTTAATTTCGCATTTAGGCTCATCCCCTGGCTTGTGCAGCGGCTCTCGCGGTGCAGAAAGTGATTGAGTCAGAAGGTCTTATCGAAAACTGCCGGAAGCAAGGTGTTTACCTAGGTCAGAAAGTTTGTCTCTTCGGCCGATGATCTATGATTTTGATGATTGGACTATCAGGATCTCGATTGAAGGAGCGTCTGCAAGGACCCAACGCCTTGGCAGCTCCGTTCATCTTCGACATTCGAGGAGGAGGTGGATTCTGGGGCATTGAGCTAGACTTTACCTCCCCTGAAGCGGCTTCGTACAACATTAAGGGCAAGCCTGTCGGTTTGCTGGTACAGGAACGTGCCTTTGAGAAAGGACTTATCGTCATGGGGCTGACGGGAGGCGCCGTTTGGGATGGTATCGACGGGAACCATGTTATGCTATCACCTGCTTACAATGTCACGACTGAGGAGATCGATAAGATTGTGGATATTCTGGGGGATAGTATAGACGAGATATTGCAGGAAAATAAGGCGTAATTGTGTAGGTAGAATGACAACAAGTGAAGAAATAAAAGAAATGGAGGCGATTGGGCATCACCGGTACGCCACCTTACATAAGGCAGTGTGGTCAAGGGTGTTTGGGCCTTGCTTGGACACAGACGCTCTTGGACTCGGACCACAACTTGGAGCAAGGCTCTGGGCATCCTCCCTTTATTTGCACGTACGACGACTGGATCGATGGCTGGCTGCACCTAAATGGAATTGTCATCATCCCAGCAACAGGAAGCCACCGCCAGCTCTAGTTCGTCTACTCATCTCGACCTCGACTCATTACCTACCACTGAACCGCGCTCGCTGCGCTCGAGTGCACGGACCAAGGCCGCAAAGAACAAGTCCAAGGACAAGGGAAAGGCGAAAGAACGCGATACAGGCTCTGCAGAATCATCGTCTGCCCAACCAGCAACAGAGTCTATCTCCACACGGACCACCCGAGCCACTACGAAAGCCAAACGAACCAAAGAATCGACCCCAAATTCCAAGCCAAAAGACTTATCCGACGAGTCTATACGCCAATCCAGACGGTATGTTTTTGGTACACATACGGTCAGCCTATCGTTGCTAATGACAACCCTAGAACTCGTAGAGGCGCATCTTCTATATCGACATCTTTAACCATCAACGAACCACCCAAGGATCCCAAGGGTAAGAAACGCGCGGCACCCGACACTAACTCCGACGACGACGAGGCTCCTGGCCCTTCTTCCAAACGTGCAAGAACTACCGCATACTCCCTCCGTTCCCAATCTACCTCCAAACAACCCACTAACATGCCCAGAAAGACTCGGTTTGTCATCATCCTCCATACGCACGCCGGTGACTAATAGATTCACAGTGCATCAGCCGCTGTGAAAGGAAAGATGGCCATACGATCTAAAGCAATGGCTGTCGCCAGCTCCTCCCGCCTCGAAGATGACGATGTTGATATGGGTGATTCTGACTACAAACACGAGGAATCTGATCATGACGAACGAATGGAAGACCCCGTCGATGATGGGAAAGACCACGACAGCGCCGGATCAGAGGATGTCCATGATCTAGGACCAGGAGATGGACACGATGATGAAGATGATGAAGATGATGAGGATGATGAGGGCGACCATGATGTCCTAATGCCTTCAGGTCCAGGAGGTGCTATACCAGGGGGGTTGGACGAGTCAACTGCCATGGCTATTTTTGGCGACTATCGACAATTTGGCTCTTATATGCTTTCGCTCTCGTCTCGTCTCAAGACAATGCTGAACAATATCAAGAGCACCGCAGACCCTACTACTCGCCTAGTCACTTTACAGGAGCTCAGCGAACTGTTAAGCATCAGTACTGAGGATACCCTGGCTGGCTCATTCCAGGTAGAGCAGTTCGTTCGGGAACTTGTCAAAATCCTAGGTGGGCGCGGTGCAGACAATGATGAAGACGATGATGCGGATGAGGAACGCCCTGAGCGGGATGAGGATGCTGCATTAGCCGCCGCATTGGCGATGAGCACAGGCGGCATGTATCAGGGAGATAGTAACCTGGAAGCACAAGTGCTTGCATGCCGATGTCTGGCCAATCTAATGGAGGCACTACCTGGAGTGGCTCATACTGTTGTCTATCACGGTGCCATTCCGGTTCTATGCAGTAAACTCATTGAGATTTCGTATATTGACCTTGCTGAACAAACCTTGAGCGTGTGTAGTCCATCTCATTTCTGAATTTCCTTTTACTAAACAAATTGTCCTAGACTATGGAGAAAATTTCAGAGGAGTTCCCAAGCTCCATCGTTCGCGAAGGAGGTCTTGCAGCTCTACTCAACTATCTTGACTTCTTTTCCATCGCGGTGCAAAGAACTGCGCTTCAGGCTGCATCCAATTGCTGTCGCAACATATCACCGGACCATTTCGCCATGATTCTAGGTGTCTGGCGTATTATCAGAAATTGCCTGGCGTACTCTGATCAACGACTGGTTGAATTCGCCTGCCTCTGTGTCATTCGGGTGGTGGATTCGTATCATCGATCGTCGACCGAGAACTTGGAATCTTTAGTTGATACAGCGTTGATCCGGGCTGTTAACCAGCTTCTCATGCCTGCAGGCGGTTCTTCCATGATTGCAGCAAACACGTTCACTCTTCTGCTGCGTGCCCTTGCTACAGCTGCAAGGTGTAGTCCGAAGATTACCATTGCGCTTCTTGAAGCAGATATCGTTGATACTTTGTATCAGATCCTCACCGGAGTCCTTCCACCTAGCAGTGAAAATGGTTATGAACAGGGAAACTCTTCCGGAGGGCAGGGTCTTGGAGGCGGCCTTGCTGATATGACCGTCATGGAGAACCTGGCGCATCGGCCAAAGGATCAAGTTGAGGAAGCCCTAAGTTTGATATCTGAGCTGATGCCACCTTTGCCGAAAGGTGAGCCTCCATTTTCTGCTCTTCAGGCGTTGTATTAATGATTCACTAGACGGAGTGTTTGACCATAAGGCGTATACGGAGAAATCTCTCGCAAAGATGCAGAAGGCCAAGGCTAAAGCCGACCGGGCAGCCGCACGACAAGCATCACAGGCCGCCTTAGCCGCGGCTTTGATGGTCATCCCACCCGTTGAAGAAGCAGGACCTACAGAGGCGCCCACAGCCGTACAGACCCCTCAAGAAACACCAGTGTCCGGAGAACCTGGTCCCAGCGCACCACCAGACCGCACAGAACTGCTTCGATCCAAGTCCGACGTCGTTGGTCGATTCATGAATCTGACCGTCCCAATTTTAATCGACGTGTATGCCGCGAGCGTCATCACACCGATCCGTGTAAAGACCCTCACGGGCTTACTCAAAGCCATCAGCTTCCTCGATGCTGAAGGTTTAAAGCGAGTATTAACGGTATGTTGACTCGTTGTATCTACCTGCCTCTTCGCTGACTGGTGTGGTCCTCTAGTTTGTACCTGTCGCCAGCTTCGCTTCGTCCATTTTGTCCTCTAAGGATCATCCCACTCTGGTCATTGGTGCACTGCAACTCGTAGATTTGCTGCTGTCCAAGGTTCCTTCACTGTACAAGCCCACTTTCAAACGAGAAGGCGTGTTCCATGAAATTGAAGGTCTTGCCGCAAGAACCGTCGCGTCTTCAAAACTTAAAGACAAAGGGGATAAAGACAAGGAATCTTCCGAGGCTTCGACGCCCCCGGATATGAGCAGCGCAGCTACAACTCCAGCTCCAACAATTCCGGGTTTTAAGAAGTTGACTTCCTTATCCCTGGATCCTGATGATGCAATCACTCTGCGAGCCCGTGTCATAAAATTCAAGCATCTGTCAGGTGACGACCAGGGTGACTCTGATGTCGGGTTTGATACCCTTCGACGCCTTGTTGAGCGTATATCTTCTCGAGAATCGTCGGAGAAGGAACTGACAGAGGCGCTTTGGGATTTGGCGGATCTATTCTCCTCACCGCATACCTCTGTCTCCAGCTTCGAGTTGCTGCAAAGTGGAGTTGTGGATACATTGCTCACCTTCGCAACAGAAACAGAAGGGCTAGGTATGTAGCTTCCCGTAAGCTTGAAATTCTTTGTTCACGTCTTCTACAGTGAGCCTCAGCAAAAGAAAGGAACTTCTGCTTGACGCACTCGTGAATCGTAGGACAAAGCATCTCAGCAGTTCTCAGACGCCATTCAGCACTTTCGTCAAGAAGCTGCAGGAAAGTCTCACCAGAATGGAGTCATTTGACGTTGTTACCGTGGCCCAAAGCTCTGATGGTATGGCGCGCTATAGTTACTCATGTTCTTTATTAAATTTCTGGTTTATCTTTAACTTAGATTCGAAACGAAGTTCCCCTTCCCTTTTGGCTCGTCAGCTTCGTCTAAGGCTAGTGGCAGGCGATGAGTCTGGTGTACCGCGCAACCTTCATAACATCGTGGTATCAATCCATGCCATTGCCACGTTCCAAGCTCTCCATGATTATCTTCGACCACGCGTAGCTGGACTTCTAGGAAGCGGAAGTCGTTTATCTGGCATGCTTGCGGCATTGGCAGCATCAGGTTTCACTGGTGGTCCTTCATCCCGGGCTGAAGAAACGACTCCGGCGTCATCTGCCGCAGCCGATGTTGGTTCATCCACTCCTGCCGCGACACCTTCAATCACGCGCCGTCGAAGTCAACGTCTAAGTGCAAAAAATTCTACGACTGCCGAGCCTTCAGACGCACCAGCCATCGATCCGCCGCCTACTGACAATGTTCCAGAGACTGCTCCCAGTGACACTGTTGTGGATTCAGAAATCCATGCCGATTTCAGTGATGATGAAGTTGACGCCGAAGTCTTTGACGACGATGTCGACCCAGACACTTCTATATCTGATAAAACCGTGACACTCTCAGTAGCTGAAGGTATCTACTAAGTCTTTCTAATCGTGTCCTTCCTCTGATTTCATCGTTCATAGATGGCACAAAGGTGGAAGCGCAGACCCCTGATGGCACGCGAGTTGCAACGCCGAGCCTTTCAAGCAAAGATCACGCGCCTTCTCAGTCCTCCTCGTTAAGCAAGGTTTCTTATGCAGCTGCATTGAAGGCGAAACCTCAAGATTGGCATCTGGAGTTTTCGATGGACGATCATACCCTCCCATTAGACTTGACTATCTACGGTGCTATGCATCAACATGAGATGAGGAAGAATGCCGGGCCTGTCCCATCGAGCCTGATCTGGCAAGGTGTATACACTGTCAAGTTCAAGAAAGTACAAGGACCCTTACCATCATCTGACAGTAAGCACGCGTATAGGTCGGTATCACACGAGTTTAACTTGTTCCGTAGCAAATGGTGCCGAAAACGGAGTGAAGAGTCGATCTGCGCCGTCGCTAACGTCTCTTCCAGAAGATGCCCCGCATGCCAAGATTCTGCGTCTACTACGTGTACTCCATCAATTGAACACTACCGAAGTCGAGCGGACTGTCTTCACTGGCGACAAGAAGAATTTACCTGAAGTCGCTTTTGTGAATAACAAGCTTACCGCAAAGCTCACCCGGCAACTAGAAGAGCCCATGATTGTTGCAAGGTAATAGAGCATTTCATTCATCCTTATGGTTTGCCTGAACTTCTTTCTAGTTCTTGTCTACCCGACTGGGCGCTTGATTTACCTCAGCACTTCCCCTTCCTCTTTCCCTTTGCCACGCGATACAACTTCTTGCAATCAACGTCGTTCGGTTATGCCCGGCTTATTCTCAAATGGCAGAGCCAACAAGGTCGTGCGCAGGATAGCTCACGACGAGATGATGGTATTGGTTTCCTGGGTCGTTTACAAAGACAAAAAGTCCGGATATCTCGCAAGCACATCTTGGAGTCTGCAGTAAAGGTCTTCGAGCTATATGGATCTTCTTCTTCCGTCCTTGAAGTTGAATACTTTGAGGAGGTTGGTACAGGCCTCGGACCGACGTTAGAGTTTTACTCTCTCGTTTCAAAAGAGTTCGCAAGGAAGGACCTCAAGCTATGGCGGGATGCTGATCTTCCTGGCTCTGGCGTCTATGTCAATCATCCGGTGGGACTCTATCCGGCTCCCATAAGTCCAGAAGATATAGCTAGTGATGGCGGACAGTACGTTCTGGATTACTTCAATAATGCTTAGTTGCTTATTTCTTAAACTCTCAGAAAACGCACACATGTGTTCAGAGTCATTGGCCAATTCGTAGCCAAAGCAATGCTCGACTCTCGTATTATCGATCTGTCGTTCAACAAGATCTTCCTCAAGCTCGTTTTAGGCGAAGAGGTCCCTGTAACGGTGGCCACTCTGAAGGTAAAGTGTACATATCACATTCCACGTTCAAGGCTTATCTTACCATTACAGCTTGTGGATGCCGATCTCGGGAATTCACTAACCAAGGTACTCAACATTGTCAATATGCAGAAAAACCAAGTCCACTCCGATAAGGTTTGACTGAATCCACACATATATGGCATCGGTCTAACTCGTCTCTAGTTATCAAGAAAGATTGCTATGGTTGAATCTGTTGATATCGAGGATCTCGCACTCGACTTCACGATACCTGGTTATGATATTGAATTACGGGTGAGTGACAATGGCTTCAGAGTCGAGGTTGTAACTAAGGTCTATAGCCTGGGGGACGGGACATTGCCGTTACCGCTGATAATGTTCATGAGTACGTCGAATTGGTACTCGATGCTATTGTTGGCAAAGGTGCTGCGCTGCAAGCAAAGGCTTTCCGCGAAGGATTCTCCAAAGTTTTCCCGATATCAGACCTTCAGGCTTTCTCGGCCGATGAGCTAGTCATGCTCTTTGGCAATTCTGATGAGGATTGGAGTATCGAGAGTATGTTATCATATGTCTGTGTATCATTTCAGCGCTCACTCTCGAACAGCTCTCAGCGAAGCTTTGAAGGCTGACCACGGCTTCAATCCTGAAAGTCGAGCGATTCGTGATCTCGTCGAAATATTTGCAGATTATGACGCTTCCACTCGTCGCGATTGCTTACAGTTTATAACTGGAAGTCCCAAGCTCCCTATCGGAGGTATGCGCATCCTTTTTTAAGCAATCAAAATATTTACTCACAACAAATCCAGGTTTCCGTGGTCTAAATCCACCTTTAACAGTGGTCAGGAAGCCTCACGAAGCGCCCCTTACGGCAGACGACTACCTTCCCAGTGTCATGACCTGCGTGAACTACCTGAAATTGCCAGATTATAGTTCGAAGGACGTTATGCGTGAGAAGCTGCGTATTGCGATTAAAGAAGGTGTGGGAAGTTTCCATCTGTCCTAAATAATTGTGCAGAGATATTGAAGAGAAGTCATCGAGTCATACGGACTTTGTAGTATTTTGTTTTTTGCTATCATGTTCTAGACGTTACATACAATACAAACTCTTTTTTTCATCGTTATGTGATCAGCTGTACAAAGATCAAAACAGGTTTGTTTATAGAGGGATGGATATTCGTAGATGCCTCTTGGCAGCAGTTTGTCACGTCTAGCGCTGCGCTTCATCCACCGCAGCATCCCCGGGTCTCTTCATCGACGAGCACGACGACGATGAGTTTCCAAGACATCGAGGCAGGCTACTCAACCACTCCGTCGTCGTCCGGGCCTATCTCCAGTGATGATGCCGCCTTCATGTCCCTTCAGTCGTCCCTCTCTCTCCAGGTGTTCAAAATCAACGCCAACATCCAGGGCATTCGCAAGCTCGTAGAGCAGCTGGGAACGCCAAGGGACTCGAATGTGCTCCGTAAACGACTGTGCGTAGCTAGTCCATTTTCTAGCTAGCGACATTGACAATGATACCCTCCAGGCATGACTTGACAGAGAGCACACAGTCGATGGTCAAGCGTGGTTCAGAGGACCTGAAGAAACTGGCGGTCCTTCAAGGTGGTCTTGTGAGCCACGGAATATATGCTATCTATCATTCGTCCTTGACTCGATATCTAGCCTCACCAACATGCTTCCCTGCAAAAGACATCTCGCGACTTTCAATTATCTCTCTCCTCATTCCAGCGTGCGCAGAGAGCCAGCGCAGAGCGACAGCGAACAGTCGTCGAGGACGTTCGGATGGCTGTGGAGGACGACCACGGTGACCACCAGTGCGTTACCAACCATTCCCACCCACCCTGGGAGAGAGCTAATAATCCCTTCCGTAGACCCGACGCCGCCCAACACCAATCTCTCCTGCTCCAGTCCCGCCTCTCACCGCACGAGCTCGCGTACCAGGAATCCCTCATCCAAGAACGCGAGAATGATATCAGGGAGATCGAGTCGGGCATTCACGAGCTCGCAGAGATATACCGGGATCTGGGGATGATAGTTGGGGAGCAGGGGGAGATGCTTGGTGTGTTTGTTCTTAATGCATGATATAAAGCTATCCTGACTAATTCCCCAGATAACATCGAGGCCAACATATCATCAGTAGCCTTGGACACCTCGCGGGCATCCGAGGAGCTCACAACGGCTGCTCATTATCAGCGCAAGGCAGGGAAGAGGGCCGCTTGTCTTATGATTGTCCTTACCGTCGTGACGGCTATCGTGCTGTTGGCCGTAAGTGGATTTGCGGTTTTTCCGCACTTATCTTTGACTTCCTTTTTCAGGTCCTATCCTGATCACCATGCTGTTTATCGTTATATGCTATGCAATATTTTCCCCCTTAAGAACTACCCCAGAACTCACATTTACCCTAATCTATGAGACTGTTTGTTTTTTTACATGGCATGGATATATCTATGGGACAATATTTTTGTCAGCCTCACCGTGCTCTAATGATGTATCACTCCACATGGGATTGTATACCCCGAGGAAACAACAAGACTGGTTTACAGATCAAGGGAGCTGGAGACCATGATAAGGTTCCTGCGCTGCATATAAAATAGGTGAGTTATAGGTCAGGAGACGCACTCGGAACAGACATTGTAGAAATTTCAAATTTGTGTCACCGTGAACGCCAGCATGCGAAGACGACGCCGACGGCCTGATGTTGGAGGCCTGCTGTTGGTTCATAGCCGGCAAAGAATGGACCCGTACTCGCAATTAAATAGGCGCTCAACAATAGATATTGGAGTGCCCGTACAAGATACTCGGTCCCAACTCGTGTCTTCTGATACTGCCGTCGTTGTTTGAGACCCAGCAGATCCCTTAACGAGATCCTTGCAAGGCTTTTCAACAGCTCGGTTTTTCTACCTACAACGTACCTCAAAGATTTAGCGCAAATTCTCGATTCTTTCCAGAACGATATAGAGGGTTGTAATGGGGGCTAACTGGGTCGTGAGTAGCGCCAAACTGTCTGGACGGGGTTATACTCGGGTTTTGCTTAAGTGAATAAGCAGATAGGTATGTGGAGACAGTGTCCGGCTTGACGTGCGCGCACATGAAGACGATATAGTAGCTGAAAGTGTCAGCTGTTGGTTGGACTGGCATGTATGGCAGTAAAAAGTAAAAAGAACACACACACACACACACACACACACACACACACACACACGCGCGCTGGGAGGGCAATACTATGGTACATGAAGTATAGTAAAAGAAGGTGCCAGTCCATGTAAGCCAGGCTTATGTCTGTGAAGTCCGTATACAGTAAATAGTCTGTATCTTCTGTACTGTATGAAAAAGTGATATCATCCATGTAAAGGTGAATGTCCATAGTGGGTGGGTGCGAGAAAACAACAAGTGTGGCTCTGGTGGTGTGTAGAGAGCGAAATTAGTATACTAATGAAAATGAAAAACTCGAAGACTCGTACCTGGGGGTTTAGTGAGAGCGACAAAGGCTCTGACTGACACCGCCCAGGTAGATATATCCGAATTTTGATGAATAGACATGGCTAATGAACTGCGTGTCCATTAGTTCTGCGACACTCCGACTGTGGCGTGTACTCACAACTGAGACAGCTAAGACTTGGGGAGCGGCTCCCGTGGGGAGGCTTAGACCGCACATGCTGGATATGGATTCGCGCGTTGAGCGGCCGACACCTGCCGAAGGTGTGAGAAGTGAAGGGGTGCCTGAAGCGAAGTATCTCACCAATTAGATTAGTGTAAATACCATCTTTAAACCCCACTAATTGGTCAACCACTGTCCAACCGATCAGATGGGTTTACCGAGTGAAATGCCGCTCAGGCGTATGATTGAACGGTTTACCCAGACGCCGCGTGTGCGAGCGCTATTTGGGTACTAGACTGAGAAGTCGATGGGAGTGTTCACAGCGTGATTAAGAAGAATGAGGCCTTGTGTCGATGAGGGCTTGCAGCATGACCGGGTTCTTTCGTATATATATGTTGAAGGTGTCAGATGACCACCTTCCTCGAGCTTGGATTAGGTATGGGAGCACACCCTGCTCAGCAAGGTCGGTAGCTCCTCCAGCACGCATTGACTGACCTGCTATGCTATTACTCAGGAACAAACGTCGAAGTTTGCGCATGAACCAAGATCTTGTTGGCATGGAGCCAGTGGAAGTGATCCATAGCGCAGGGTGTACAATGTGTTTGTGGTCTCGGCGTGCCAGATATCGACGAAAGATGGGGAAAGGATTAAAGTCAGGATCGGTGCTAGTGGGGATCACAATCTTGTTTCCTTCGAAAGCAAAGTCGGCCTTATGTGCGGGCAAGAAGAAAGCATAACCCTCGGGTAACCATTCGACTGTTGTTCTTCAGGCGATTTTTCTCCAATTGCGAGCATTCTTGGAGTCAGACATTGTCATCTCTGCGAGACGAAGCAGGCCATTGAAGCCAGTAACAAGCATAGCTAGAAAGAGAGCATCGTCGTAGTCGGAAGAATTCCCCAACGTCTTGATTGCGTGTTGCAATTCCTCTTGTGATAAGGGGGACTTCCTTTTAACTGGTGAACCTTTCAATCTCCTGCACCCTTTCATTGTCCGATGGACAATGGGAGAATTACGGATGTCTCGCACATCGGGGAAGAATTTTTCGAGGCGATTGCAGATCCCAGATAGGTATGTGGAGACAGTGTCCGGCTTGACGTGCGCACACATGAAGACGATATAGTAGCTGAAAGTGTCAGCTGTTGGTTGGACTGGCATGTTGTGCAGTTTGCAAAATGTGATGTACGAATTCAATGCGGAGTTGTAAGGGCCAATACTGGCGGTATCGATTGCGGAACCTAAGGCAAGGCACTGCTCATGGTGAAGTTTCTCCAGGGTCCACGGTTCACGTGGCCTTTGTCTAGACCCTGGAGTCAAATTAATCAACATTTTGATGCCCCCAGCACAGTCGTGAGGGGGCTGAAATGGTAGAATGAGAAGCTTAGGAACCAACTCACGAGCTGCAGAAATTTTGATCGCGACAAAGCGTCCGCGACAACGTTTTCCGAGCCAGGAATGTGTATCACACGCAAATCAATGTTATGCGAAATCATAATGTTGACTGCTGATTTGAGGATGGGGTTGTAAACGGGGGTCGCACGGAGCGAGTTAAAAATGTCGACCATGTTGGTGTTGTCTGTGAGAATTGTAACCCGCTTTCGTAACTCTGGGGAGACAGTGTCAGCAACCCAATGGATGGCGGCACACTACACACAATGCTTCGAAAAAGAATATTAATTCTTCTCTGTCTGGCAAACCAGGGGTCGGACAGGCGAAACCACATGCAATGCAAGGCACCCAGAACCCCATGCCTTCCAAGCAGGCGTCGCATAGAATGGTGACAGTAGCATCCAGGATAGGGTCCCAATCCCAAGAGTCAAAGCAACAAATGCCGTCGGAAAGTTCGATGTGTCGAGCTAACCACAACAGGTTGTCCTTGATGTCATTGTTCAGGGCAATGCCTGCAAAAGGGTTCGTTTTTCCTTGCATTTTAGCATAGACGTTGCAAAGTCCAGGTTTGAGCAGAGGGAAAACGTTGAACGACCAATTAGCCCAACCTGCAATTTGCTGGTATTCTTGCAAGTTGCGGCAGTTAGAGAACGCGAAATATCGCAGAGCTTGAATAAGCTCTTCCTTGGCAGCTTCGGGCATGGTAGCTGTCATGGCATTGGGGTCGATGTCGAAACCAATCACCATGAGCGTGAGTCCATATATTTGCTTCGGTCTGCTGTGCGGCACGCCTAAACGATCCCAAAGTTTTAATAACCGGGCTTGTTTCGTTGGGTAGAAAGCGGAGTACGGCGGGTAGTATTCTAGCTCGTTTTCGATCTTCAAAGCCGAAATTGTCATCGACGTAGCAGCCAAGACCGTCAATTCCTTCGATGTGCAATGCCACCCAAGTAATGAGCCCGTTTACGCTGTACCACATGCGACCAGAACCTCGACCACCAAAATTGTTGTTGCAATCAACCGTTCAAATTAAGACTTCACCCTCTCCAGCAGCTTTCTGCTCGCTGGTGAGGTAGCCGGTAGTCACTGACCTGTTTTAACTGCCATAAAGGGTGCATAGGACACAGCCGGTAAGCTTTGGATACGTCGGACTTGAAGACAACGAGAGTTTTTTCGGCATTCTTTGGTGACAGTCGTCTGAAGTTCAAAATGGCAGAGAAGAACATATGTAAGCCGTCTAGTCAGTGACCCTGCAATATCTGAATGCAAGATCATCCTATTTGGCGCATTAAACTCCTGTGGACATGTTTGAGACCATGCGAAAACCGTCGGTGTGAGGCTTGGGAACAGCAGTGGACCAGCGTGCTGTACATTCCCGGTAGCAAATCAGGGCCGAACGGTGCTGAGAATCTTCCTGCTGCAATTTCTTCATCCCAGGTACCCAGAGATGAACTGCCGTTCCATCTCGGATCGAGGAATCATGCGGCTATTGTCCCAAGTAACTGGAAAATCTGACTCATGATGTGTGTTGGCCCAAGGCCAGAACCCTTCTCGTAGCGCGGTAAGAACTGACTCGACGAACGGCTGATTTGGGTGAGTAGAGAGCAGTGCCGCCAAGACATCAATGTTGATAGGCGTCGAGACACGAAACAATTCTGGGTGCGCGGCAATAGTTTCGATTGCCTCCGCATTCGTAAACTCATGTGCCGGCGGCCTCGGCACCGGCAACTCGGTTTCCGTACAACCAGCGGCTCTACTCCTTCCCGTGCTAGATTCTGTGAAAACAAACCCTCGTCTATACTTCGGAGCAAACTCTGCTCCTTCCTCCCAATCACCTCCCCTCCCTTCTCGCCTCTCGAACCTCCCCCTTCCTTCCAATTCTCTGTACTCGTCTCTACGCTTTGCCAGGGCATGCGGAGACGATGTGTCCTCCTTTGCATCCTGAACAAACATGCTGATACCAGCATTTTCCTGCGGTAGAAGGGCAGACTCCTGCATTCCACCTCCTACACGCGTCAAGACTAGGCCCTCTTTCGCTGACTCCCCTCTTCGACTTGTTTCCGACCCTTTGTACCTCGAAATCTTGGTAGGCCATACCAGCCGGTGAGATATGCGATCGTTCGAGGTCACGGAATTTCTCAGTGTCCGACAACAGGATGTTGTGGCAACGACCGACTCGGTTGCGAATGGCCCGGTCAAGGACGAGCACACGGCAGTGGAGCGGGACTGCTGTGGTGCGAAAGAGTGAGGAGACATAGCGTTGATAGAGGGCAAGCTCTCGAGATCGATGAGGGAAGGCCATGACGACGGCTTGCGTGTACGTGTACCAAGTGGTAGACCACTCATCGGCGTTACTGATGGCGCGCTTTGATCCAGCTGGGCCTGACAGGTTTTCGGTGAGTCGGAGTGCAATTCCTTCAGATATCTCGTGAGTCTGAATTTTGTTGATCGAGGTGGAGTGATCAGCAGCAAATACGGCGTCGAGGTTGACCGGTTTCCCAGCGAGGAGAGAGAGCCATTGCTCTTCAGGGAACTCCGGGCAGTCTGGAGAGTTGGTAAGGCTGCGTCTGGCGGCTTTGAGATCAATGGTGTAATTCTCGACGAGCTCAAGCGTGAGTTGCAATTCTGGGTGAAGGATTGCACGGTTAATCTCCCGTATAGGCTGCCATGGGAATTGAGACTCGTCGATGCGAGCTCGCTTCGCTGGTCCGGGACTGTCGTCGTCTGATCCCTCTGCATCTGAACCGTTGGATGGCTCCCTTTCGACTTCTTCCTCCTCTCGTCCAGGTTCTCCATCTCCATTCTCCTCTTCATGGAGATCACCTTCTTGGGCTCGCTCGTTCCTTCTACCTGCCACTTCATTCTCTGCGCGAGCGCGCAACTGGTCAGCTCCCTCCTGTCTGAGGGTGCGTTGTTCAGCTTCATAGTTGTCGAGCATTTCCACGTAGATCTGAATGGCGTTGTTGAAATCAGCTTCTTGCCCGGGTCGAGCGGCAAAAAATTCGGCGAGGGCAGCGATAATTTGCGTGAGGACAACCGCTTTAGAAGCGTTGACGCCGGTGCGATAGGTCTCGACAAGCGCTTCACACCGGATGGTGATCTGGGCTTGAGGCACGTCAGGAGGGGCAGGTGATCTCGCGGGACTACCTGTGGGTTCGGCGTTCCGAGATCCACTCGTCTGCTGAGTCGGACTACCAGAGGCAGACGCGTTGGCTGGTGTTCGTGCTGAGACATTGGAACCAGTGGACATAGCTAACGCTGTAGTTGAGTCGATGAGACGATGAATAAACGAAGTTTATTAATGGTGCGAGAAAACAACAAGTGTGGCTCTGGTGGTGTATAGAGAGCGAAATTAGTATACTAATGAAAATGAAAAACTCGAAGACTCATACCTGGGGGTTTAGTGAGAGCGACAAAGGCTCTGACTGACACCGCCCAGGTAGATATATCCGAATTTTGATGAATAGACATGGCTAATGAACTGCGTGTCCGTTAGTTCTGCGACACTCCGACTGTGGCGCATACTCACAACTGAGATGGCTAAGACTCGGGGAGCGGCTCCCGTGGGGAGGCTTAGACCGCACATGCTGGATATGGATTCGCGCGTTGAGCGGCCGACACCTGCCGAAGGTGTGAGAAGTGAAGGGGTGCCTGAAGCGAAGTATCTCACCAATTAGATTAGTGTAAATACCATCTTTAAACCCCATTATATACAGTACGAGAGCTGGCTGAGTAAGCTATGATGTTGTTGACTCGTGGGAGGCGATACAGCTTCCTGATGCACGCTACAGAATGCCCACCACGCATTCCAGTTCTACTTCCAATCACCATGTCCCAAGTCTACCTGCATTCGAGCACTATGTCCTCAGTCATTATGCCTTTGACTACCACACGCACAGTCCCCGTGACGGCTATGCCCATCGCACCCAGGGTAACACCATTTTTGAATCGAGTCAGGGAAGATGGTGTAGATGCGTCTGTCAGTGCGGTCGAGATTGTCAAGGTGAACGCCTGACTTCGGTGCAACCTGTGCAGGAATGTGGCTAACACCTTCACCCTCTAGCTCATCGCCGATGCAGCGAGTTCTTCACCATACATGGGAATGGCTGCCGGAATCCTTGGTAAAGTCTTGACATTGATATCTAAAGACAAGAGAATAGAGAAGTCGAAATGTGTATTGTCAAACGTTGTGCTCGGTTTATTTCCGAACTTTCAAAGCATACGGATGCACGGAATATTACCCAATCGCCCAACTTCAAAGAATTTCAAGCGTGAGTAATAGACCTGTGTTCGACTTTTGCCTAACATGTAATGACAGGAATCTGGAAGAAATACAACGTCTTATCGAAACAAACCCCAGGAAGTCTCGCTTCATTTTAAAGCGTTGGCTTTCAGCGGACAGCTATGCTACAAAACTACAACGTCTTCAAACTAGGGTCGGGGATGCGCTGAACATTTACCAAGTATGTATACTTTCTTTCTCAATGGCATTCATCGTTGAATAGGATGCACGCTACCATGATAACAGACGTTTACAACATCGTAAAGCAGCATCAGAACACAAGTCGTGAAAATCATATTCCTGATGCCCGCGAGGAGGATATCACGGTCTGTCTTGAATGTAATTAAAGATGACAAGATTAATGCTTCTGTCTAGGTCATAAAACGCAATGATATCACATTCGGATGTCAAATGCATGTTGGACATGAAGGTCGAGTATACTCTGCTCGAGTTCACGGTAGTCAAATGGCCATTATTAAAGTCTTCGAAGGACGGGAATGTGAAGAGGTATGTCCGTGTATCCTACTTTTATTCTTCATGCAGTACCAATTTCATATGCCAGAATTTCCGTAAGACGATTGAATTGGGGAAACGTTTATGGTTTGTTTCATTCTCTCAAGATGAAGATGGTCTGTTTAGTAGTATTTCAGGCACCCGAATATTCTCTCGCTAAATGGACGGTCAGCTAGCACCGCCTCCCCACTTTTTACGGTATATTACACAAGTTGCGCCTCAAACCGATGTTAAATGTGTCCCTCTACTGACATAAATTTTGAATAGATACAAGAGGGTTCGCTATACAGCATATCGCTAAAGTAGTTCCATCTGGAGTCGACCGTACATTTGCAGTAGGGGCGATGCTGGTATGTTCCGCATCTCCATACTGCTTCTATGATGTTGAATGATAATACAGATCGCAGATCTTGCTGTACGTGTCTTGCCCCAGGCAGTAGCACCCTCATGATGACAAAGCACTAATTCTTATTATGGTTGTAGGACGCATTAGGTTATCTATCTGACCATTGTATCTCCATTCCTCCCATCGGTATCGGTATCGGGGTAACTACAGTCATCGCTAAGTTACCTTAACATGTTGATACAATGTTTCTAGAATTACGTCGTGTTCATGGATGGGGAGAAAGCCGTCCTTTCATTCAATGCATCTCAAATATTGTATTCCGAGGAAGCATCTCCATTCAACTCAAGCGACAAGGCAGTCAATATGCTGGGTGAACTGTGTTCTAAGGTAAGGAATAGCTCGTTCGCTTTGGAATGATGATTAACTCTCTCGTTACTTTAATTAGATATTTAATTCTGCCAACCGAATATTATACAGTGAGCATGGCCACCACATAAAAGAATAGCTTAGCGACTTTATTTACCTGTAGATGATTTACCACACCTTCGCAAGAACACTATCGAGCTGGAAACTTCTAGCACGAGTGTCGGAAGACAGCCTGTCTGTATTGATCCAAATATTCACAGTTCCGATGAAATGCCCGAAGCTCCTGCAGTGCCGCCTCGCCGGGAGATCAAATGCGAAATGGTGAGCTATGGCACAATCACCTTGAAACAGTTGTCGCAGCAATATCGAAATGTGCTCATATCTTCAACCCCTTTGAATCGTGCCATATGTTCCGATGACGCCAATGGCATCCGCCATCGATGCAGAGAGTATCAGCGAGAGGAAGTCATATTTACGACATCTGCCATGAACTGCAAGGTAATCACCAGTAGAACACCTTCTTTTTTTGAGCGATGCCGCATTTGTGGAGAGTATGCCAAACTAGATGGGTTTTATTGCAGGTGCGGAAAACATACGTGTTAATCAGTTCCGAAATGGACATGTTGCTAAAAATGTATAGCTGATGACGGGATTACTCCTATTGTTCAATGCCCCCAATGTCGAGCATGGGGACATAGCGACTGCAAGAAAACAAGTGATATCTGTGAGATTTGTTACGTACTGTATCCCAGAAAGGTAAAACCTATCTTGGTTGTTTTATATTCATGTGCTTATACAGCTTCTAGGAGGTTGACCAGTAGCTGAGTAATTTCAGGGAGGAAACACGCAGATACAAACACTTTTGTAAACACAGCTTGTCATTTAGTTTGTGTTTTAATTTAGTAATTCAATTTATGTTACAAACAAAAACACATGTGTAATTACTGAGGGTGTTTTTATATGTTATTTATGCATAGAAACACCAATAAAAGCACATGTGGTAATTATGATCTGTGTTTTGGACCTGTAATTTCCTTTTTAAACACACACTGCATGATAGCATTGATATTTAAGACTAAAATATTAAAATTGAAAGATATTTATTTTTAGCAAAGTTTCAACTCAAAATATAGAAGTAATAGTTGAAATATCTTTTCAGTATTCCTGTTGTTCTTCAGTTTGAGACAAATTTCCCAAATATCAAAAATATATTCAAAGTTTCTTTACTGTATTTTAGACTCAAACATAATTAAAATAAATACAGTCATTCACCGGTCACTTAGACCCCCCCAGTCATCTTAGACCCTGGCTCCTCCTCTTCCTCCATTCATTTTCCAAGCTTCAAAAAATTCTTAAAAATAAGATATAATATATAATTACTGTCTTGACCCTTAGTCTTCGTTTTATGTAGTGTTTCACCATGTTCTGAGGCATTCTCACTTCAATCAATAGAAATTTCCTTATTAGGATATATCACATGATACAAATAAGTTAACAGTATCTAACCATAAAAAACATATTCCAACCCCCAGTAAACCCTCAAGTGAGTTTCCAGAGCAGTTCTACAACTATAGCAGCTTAAATAATGATGATACATATAAAGAGACATGATGTGGCCTGATTTTGGACTGGGGTCTAAGATGACTGGGATTGCCTTTTTTGGACCATCACCAAACCCATCTTCTGTAGCGACCATTTCTCTACATATAGCTTTGGCAATTTTTTTCAAACTCAATAGATTGTAGTAGTATTCATTGGATACAAAAAGTTTTAGCCATTATGCAAAAAAAATATTCCGGCCATCAATCAAATTTTGGGGTCTAAGTGACCGGTGAATGACTGTATCTTTCAAATTCAATATTTAAGGTTCAAATATCTAGACCATCATGCAGTGACAGATGAAAACACAAACACTGTGTGGAGAATTCAATATTCTTGACCGAGTTATTGAATTCTATAACTGTATATTTTTTCAAGAATCTTGGCCAAAATATCAAAACATTATTCTTAATAATATTTCAATAATTCTGTATATTGAAGAAATATTGAAATAATATGAAATATATTATTTCAATATTTTTGTGTAATATATGAAATTAATATAAACTTATAAATTTTAATATCTCAGCCAAGAATATTGAATTCTCCACACAGTGAAAGTGTGTTTCTATCCATGTTTACAGTGCTTTCAGAAAGCCTTGTCAGGTACAAATTTTTTAATGCTGTGACATAAAATAAATTCCAAAAATAGCAATCCCCCCAGTGCTCCCCCTTGATACCACATTATCATGATCTTCTGTCACATCAGCAAAGATCTCAAGGAGCATGTGCTATGGCTATACCAGAATGACTTCATAGATGATGATGTTGCATCTCTTCTGGATGTTTCTGAGCAGCAGTATGGCTCTGCAATTCCTCCTCTAAATCCCTTCCAGGGCTGTCCTCCTCTCCATCATGCAGAAGCAATGAATGACCTCATTTCTCTTTCTCATGAGTCTCCCCAGCTATTCCTGGGTGTGATACAGGAATGGCTTGCAGTGGCTCATGATCTCTCCATTTCTTGCTCCCAGCTCCACCAAGTCATCAAAGACTGTGCTGTCACATACAAACTGATGCACTGTGCAGCTGCTGAACTAGATAAGCAGGTAAGAGATGACTGGAGGCAACAACATCAGGCCCAGTCTGATGCCTGTCAGATTCTCTGGATTGATGAAACCAGTAAAGACGACTGGACTATTTACTGTCATTATAGTCACTCTGTTTCTGGAGAGTGTGCTACAATCTCAGCCAATTTTGTCCATGGAGACAGATATAGCCTGGTGGCAGCACTGGGTAGTGAGGGATATGCTGCTGCCCATGTCATTGAAGGATCTGTCAATGGTGATGAATTCCTTGACTTCATCAGTTATGATGTGGTAAGCATTGTTCAAAATCTCATACATGGCTGGCTGACCTGAGTATACTGTACAGCTTCCAACAACAAATCCCTTCTCTGGTGAACATAGTGTCATTATATTGGACAACTGCTCTAAGATACTCACAGGTTCGAATTCTCCAGATCACATTTTTTTAGGGATCCCCTCCAAGTCTCCGAGTGTCGATTCTGAGAATGCTCGTGCAGAGATCGGAATATGTGGACATGGCTTGATTGAGTCGCCCAGGCTCCTAGTTGTGTGTGAATATTACTACAGATTCTAGCCCTAGTTATACTTTTGGGTGGGGAGGGAGACAGATTGGAGATGGGTAATGTGATGTGGGTGGAGGTTCGAATCCTCCTCTCCATGTATGGGAGTGTAATAGATTATTTCGATTTTTTAGTGTGAGACTCGACACAACTTGTCTAAGAATGGCACCAGTTCTCTCTTCTGGGATTCTCATATGTAAGCATAACAATTCAAGTTGACGAGCAAAAGGGATGGAATTATGTCTAGTGTGCTTTATGTTTGGGGGAGGTAGGCGATAAGGTACAGAGTGCTTGCCGGATTTTAGGTAGGCGTTTGTGATACTAGATGAATGTACAAACAAGCACAGGTGTGTGAAAGAGGTCGAGCAGATCGAAGAAGAGAAACTGTCTTGCACGGCTCGAGGGAAAGAAAAGGTGAATGTGGAGGGTTCTATTAGTGTAAGGTATGCAAGCGATAGCTGTAGTCAGAAAGCAGATGTGGTAATCAACTAGGCATGGAGTGCATTGCTGTTTATGACTCGGAGAGAAAAGAAAGTGTAAACGGGGCCGGCCCGATAACCGAAATGTGTGGCGATCAGGGCAAACAAGGGTATACACACATCCTTACCTCCGACACGCCAAAGCCACTGCTTCCATCGACTACACGACGGACGAGATATACGAACTACTTGCGACTCGAAACTTGCTTTTACGATTAAAAAACGACTCTGGTGAGCTCTTTTCGCCAGCTCGCGATGTTGATCTGAGTCATTGTGGCGGGGACAGGCTTCTATTACTGGTCGTCGAAGCAAGGGTGCGTCCATGTAATGAACGTAGGACCTCACTGAAGCGTCTTCAGGCGCACATAAAACTGGATAACACGCGACCGAGGCCTGAGTAGATAAAGGTACGTACGCTTGCATGTTGTGGAGGCGTGTACTAAGACCACCCAGTCATCATGGCGTCACCCACGCGAGCTCCGCCACAAGACACTGAAGAGTGGGTTGACAGATTCGCCACACTCTTCTCGCCACCCACCCCTCGGGCATCTCCCACGAACACCCCGGCCCCGCTCCTGCAATTCGACTCACCTCGCTCTCCAGACAGTGAATTCGGTGCATTTGTGTCCGTGCCTCCGTCCCAAGACCCACTAGCGATGACGCCGTTCTCGGCTATGGAACCCGAGCCGAGCACGAGCCACACGTTCTTCCAAGAGGCGACACGCGCGCACGAGCGGAATAAGCGGGAGGTCCTCGACGAGCTGTTACGCAACCAAGACGATCCGCTATACCAGCAGCCGATACTCGACTTGGATCTCGACGACGACTTTTTCACGGCCAAAACATCGAGCACCTCCTCCTCGCTCCTGTCCATCGCACCCTCATCCACGCACCGCCACTCCCCTTCATCACGCGCGCCGACACTCTCTGCAGCCACCCCCGCCCCGCCCATAGCGTCCACGTCATCCGTCTCATCACCCATCAGCCACGCGCACACGCTCCCGTCTCGATGGATGAACACGTTCCTCCCCCCACGTGCCCCGCCCTCGCCCTCCGCCCGCGCCAGCCTCGACTCCCTCTTCGACCACCACACGGACCCACCCCGCCCGCACTCCGTCGTCCCCGTCGAACTCACCCACGACACGCCCTTCGCACCCCACGGCAGCGCGTCCGAGACGTCCTCGGTCGTGTACATCCCTCCCAGCGGCGCACCCGGCTACCGCGGCGAGTCCTACAACTGGGACAAAGGCTTCTCCACCGACCTAGAAGCGCAGCTCGCGAACAAGGAGAACCGCCACGAACGCGCGCCGTCTGCTCCTCCGCTGAATATGGGAGACAGCATCGAGAAGAAGATGGGCGACGTCGAGCTCAAGGGGAGGCGCGACGGGACTCTACGCGTCCTCGAGCCCACACTGGCTAATTCCGTAAGCCGTCCTTCTCTATGATGACATCTAATTAATCGCATGCAGATCCGACCACACCTCCCTGCACTGTCCCGCCTGCCCCGCACATGGACGCTCCTGTACTCCCTCGACCAGCACGGCATATCCCTCAACACCCTCTATTCCCGCTCCGAGCAGACCAAGCCCGCCGGCGCACTCGTCGTTGTCAAGGACGACGGCGACACCATCTTTGGCGCCTTTGTAGCTGATGGAATACGGCAGAGCAGGGGACGAGGTTACTATGGCAGCGGAGAATCGTGCGTCTCCCTCCTTCCCCCACATTCTCGCTAACATACCCTCCAGATTCCTATGGCGGTACGCCAACTCCAAGCTCTCGGTGTACAAAACCACAGGGAGGAACGACTACATTGCCCTCTGCGAGCCGGACTACCTCAGCTTTGGAGGCGGGGACGGCTCCTATGGGCTGTACATCGACAGAAGCCTGCTGGAGGGCTCGTCAGCCCAGTGTCTGACTTTTGCGAACGACGTCCTGTGTTCGCCGGGGATGATGCGCGCTGGCGGAGCCGTGCCGTTCGAGTGTGTCGGGTTGGAGGTCTGGCGCGTAGGGTAGAGTGCTGCCTTCATCGTAAGAGTCCATCTGTAGTCGCAGCGCTACAGCGTAATGGTTAATACGGCTCGCCGGGGATTCGAGTCCCCCGTTATGTACATTCGATGTACCCATTTGAGCGCTATCACACGTAGCAATGCAGGATACTTTTTTGCTCAGAATCGCAGAGATATTTGTACCGGCATCCAAGAACGTTTCTTTTCCTCGTCTTTGAACGAGAGGAAACCCCGTGGAACGTTTGCACATGGGGGGGCGAATTGCCCGTAGTGGGTAATACATGGGGTTCGATTCACAGACTTGGGCATAACCAGTTTTTATCTGACAAGAAATCGTCCCCTTGGAGTACGAGGGGGGGGGGCAACGCGTGCCTGCAATAATACCCGACGGTGCAGGGAACTAAGCAAATACAGGAACCCCCACATAACAGCGTATGAACCCTACCCTTCCTCGCGACTTCGACCTGTCTACAATCCTCTCTAGCCCCACGCGAGCCTAGTGCTCACTGCGGACCCTCCAAATCCGAATCCGAATCATCAAGTCTGATCCTTCCTTGCGTATACACACACGTACGGACGAACCCATCTTCCCAGCCCTGCCCAAACCGACGAATACGTATACCCAACACTCCCTTTTTTCGTTAGAGATCACACACACTTTTTTCTTCTTCTTGTCAGTCGGAGGGGGGGGGGACAGCCGCCTTCTTTCTCGAACGCGAGGGGTGGTATAAAGGTAGCCCGCGTAAGGGTTCACTTCACACCCGTGAATAATTTCTCGTTGATTCTCTACTAACCCCAAAAGTGAGGGAAGCCGTCGTGGAGGGTTAGTCGTGCGTACCCTGCGCAAGCTCGGAACGTTACCCCTTTCATCGTATATACCATTGCATAGACAGAACTGTTAATCCGCTCCGCCGCCAACAAAAAAAAAAAAAAATACAAAGACTACTCGTAACTCTAAATTATACAACCTCCCCCCTTCAGCCAGCCGGAGAGACCAACCCACGATCCCCCTCCCCTCCCCTCCCCAACCCAACCCCCCAAAAAAATGCGCAAACCGATATCAAAAAAAGACCGCTTCCAAAAAAATACACAGCACTCACTACGACATTTACCATACATACAGGGGAATCCGAGAACCCCCCTCCACCCGTGTACAGTCATCCAACTAACTACTCCCCACAACGACTCGCCTTCGTACTTACTCTTCCCTCTTGGGTTTTCACTTTGCCCCACCACCGAGCACTGAGCACCGAGTACATCGCCGCCCCAGATTTCCTTGTGGGTTTCAAGAGTTGCCCCCCGAGTCCCCCCCCCTCCCCCTGATTGGCTAACCAAGAGCCCCCGGGTTCGAGCCTGGGATGGTCCCCTCCATTCAAGGTGGGCTCCCTGGATTTCTTTTTGCGTACTCAAACCAAAACAAAACAAAACAACACAAAAAGTTCAGTCCCATCGATCGCAAGTTAAGAAAATATTCGATATAAATTAGCTTAGTACGCTGGACACGTTCGTCGTACGAACCCAGAGAGAGCGTCCAACTAGGAGATCTGATTCCGAGCCAAAAAAAAAAAATTCTTGGAGTCAAAAACTCGGCGGAGAAACATACCACGGCTCATCAGGCCCGGGGACGTCACCCAATCCAGAGACTCAGCCCATAGACGAAGGCTGATGGGTCTAGGGGAACGACCCTACCATGAATGCCGCCGCGTATTCCGCTAAAGACCTAACCCGCCACCCTTAGCGACTCCTCCTAGTCATGACGCTCCAACTCCAACACACGCCTCGCCTCCTCTCCAGACCCACGCCCCTTTATGTATCCCACTCCAGATCAACCACCTCCATCCCTCTTCAGATGGTGGATAACGAAGCCATCGTAACTTCAATCTCTACCATCATTCAGAGAAGACTATCCGTGCGCGCTACGACAAAACACACCCTCTCCGCCCTCCGCCCTTATTCCTTGTGTCCCTGGCAAAGATTCGCCCACCGCGGCCAATCTCCCAAGCCCGAGGGTTCCCAGCTATATACACCGCTCACCGCAGCACTCGTTTCGTTTTCCCCACTCTGCCCTAAATCATAATCATGGATTCCCCAAAACCATACCTAGGCTTTCCAACGTAGACATTCATCCCGCTTTCATCGATTCTACCCTCAGCTCAGTACGTACGTATATGTACCCCAAACACCGCTTTCGCGTGTGTCCCCAAACCCCACAACTTGCAAAATGACCGGCGTACCCAAAAGGAAAACCCACCCCATCTTCTCTCCCGACCTTTCAGGTGAGTAAGGCCCACGACGATGTGGGGTATCCTAACTAGTTTCTGCAGCCTTACATCCCTCAAACCCTTACTAACCCCCTCTAGATCTCTTGAGTCCGTACCCATCATATACCTGCTCTGTCAATCACATCGAAACAAGGAAGCTTTCTCTACCTCTATCTTCATCATTGCATACACCCCCCCCCTCCTCCCCTCCTCCCTCAAACCATCACAGAACGAGTTGGGGAAAACGTTACTTGAAGCAGCCAACATATTCCACCGGACTAGCGACCTTGCAGCTTACACGCTTCTGGCTGAAGGAGGAGGGGGGTTCGATGCGCACATGGGCGTGTAATTTTTATTTCTGCCCCTCGCCACAATCCATAATTCGATTTCTACCCTCACTCACTGGGGTCCAGTGGTTACCGCCTATTTTTTCGTTTTAACAACTTTTGTCACTTGTGAGGGGGGATGGATGGATATACGGGGCGGGGCTAGTGTTTCATTCCCTTTCGGACGACCTGGGAGGAAACACAAAACACTCTGTTTCATTTCGACTTCAGTATGCTATACATGTACCATGGCCTTTTTCCGCTTTCCTACCCAAGCGCTTCACGACCATCTCTCTCCCCAGCGGGCACCACTAGTAAGAAGCTCTCAACGTCTCGCCTAATAAGAGTAAAATGGACCGCACACACCCTAGCTTCGACGGGCCCCAGAAATGGATTATTCAAACATCCCTGGTCCCTGGTCCCTGGCCAAAGGGACAATCTCCGGGTTGAGCTCAAACCTGATGCAGGTGTCAAGGATATATAATGCTCAGTCGTACACTAAAAAAACCCAATTACACACACGATCTGGTCCGTATGTGGAGAGGAGGAATCGAACCCTCCCCCACACAGCGTCAGTTAATCTCCAACATGATCCCTCTTTTTTAGTCAGAACCGAAAGATTATTCAAGAGGGTTCGAATTCATTATTAAAAAGGGAATCTTCCCCATTCTCGTATATGGGGCGTAATAGCGTACAAAAAAAGGAATATTCTTACCCCAAGCGCTTCATGACCATCTAGGCTCTCGCCAACTGGCAACAGCACCAAACACAGATCCGAGGTACAACTCAAGTTCTATTTGTGACTAGACCACATATCGCCATTGGATCGCTATATTGCGTCATACTTACAGCTCTCAACAGGGTTACTGCATAACGTCCACATGGCATCATGGCATCGTGGGCATGATGTAGCCCACGTGTCAAGTTTAAGCGGTGGAATTTCCCTCTTGGGTGTAAGTTCGCTCTCACAGAAGTTATCCCGTCGCGCTTACGCCTACCTATATTTATCTCAGTGCGCCTACGTTCACATACAAATTTCTCAGTAATCAGCCAGTCCGCTGTGAGTTTACTCTTCAATAGCTCTAGAGAACGCAGCAGTTGGTTCTTCAACTGTAGCATCGTAACATTCAGACTAAATTCTGATACAGTAAACAGCAGTATATCAGTGCATAAACGTCTGTAGGCGCCCTTAGCGATGATGGAAGAGCCACACAAAACAGCGCTATACAAATGTCCGGTGGGCTTTGGTACGCATCCCATATAACAGCAACCCAAAGCCATGCAATACGGAGGCCGCCGCACAGCCTACTTCAGGTCTTCGCGCTTAACGACATCCTCCTCTGTCTCTTGAATCTTCCTCCTTCACTGCCATTCTCTCACATCAGTGACGTCGCCCCCCCCCACAAAACATGTCTCCTACCCACCGTACCAGCCTCCGTCTCGCTACGTACAACATCCGATATGACAAGAGCCCAGACGGGATCACCATACCGGAGTCGATCTCCGCTTTGGACAACCCTCTCAGAGAGCGCGGCAAGTTTTTGAAGCTATCGGGGGAGCAGCCATGGAGCACCAGGAGGCTGCGCGTGGCAGAGTCTCTGTCGAGTGAGAATATCACTGTCGCTGGGTTCCAGGAGGCGTCGGAGAGACAAATGCGCGATCTGGACGGATTGTTCAGGGATGACTGGGGTAGGGTGGGTGGTTAATCGTTGTTTCCTTTGTGCGGGCGCTTTGAACTGATGCATTACCGGTAGGTCGGTGTGGGAAGCGCTGACGGGAAAGGCGGAGGAGAGTATTGTCCGTTATTTTATAAGAAGTCAGTCTAGGGCAAGGCAGAAGAGATAACTCTATGTTGACTGAGATACCCAAACAGATCTGTTGTCAGGCTGCTTTCGAGTGATACGTTCTGGCTCTCGTGCGTCCCCCGCCCGTCTGTTCGGTCCTTGGCTCATATTTTCACAGCGACACTCCCTTCAAGCCGTCCAAATACCCTGGAGCAGACTACTCCCGACTGTGTACCGTCGCCCGTTTCAGTGCAAAGACTTGTGCGAAGACCAAGTTTACGGTATTGAACACGCACCTGGATGCTCGGTCAGACAAGCAGCGACGTCTTGGGGCATCATTGATTCTGGCGAGGGCACGTTACGAAGCAGTCAAGTTCCGAAGTGCAGTGTTCGTAATGGGCGATTTCAACAGGTAAGGGCCATTCGAATATAGCTTTGGGAAGAGGTGTTCTTGACTTTCGAATATAGTACCTCTACTGGTAAAGACTCCAGCGCTTATAAAATCATCACTGGCGCAAGCGCACCTGTAAACATTGACGCGAGATTTGCCGTAACGAGCGACGTCGGCCACCAGCTCCCAGATTTCAAGATGCTCGACTTGCGTGGTCAGGCACCAAGGGAGAGGGTTTCCAATAATTTTGCGACATATACCGGGTTCGATAAGCCGTCTGATACAACAGGTTGGAAGAGGATCGATTACATTTTTGGAGGAAGTAACCTCAAGTGGTATGTGCACCTTGCATTCTTGGATAAATTCTTAATTTGATTGTTCTTCACAGGAAATCGAAAGGGTACAAAGTTAGGAGTTCGCTGTCGGATGATGGAATTCTAGCAAGCGATCACCGCCCTGTATTCGCAGATGTAACTATCTGAACTGATCTTGCGAGGATACGATTTCAAGCTATGCCATTAACTTTGACCTTGTGGTTCCTCAGATGAAATACCGTCTTTATTTAGTTCCACGTGTCCTCTTGGAAGCGCTGGGGCTACGCTTTGAACTTAGACGCTGAGATTCTATCATGTCGCCTCTTCCTTATTCCCCGCTGTTGCTTCTTCTCATCTTGCAATGATGACCTCCCGCCCATTTATTCACGAACCCCTCCTTACTGTGATCAAAAAATAATGGATCCACCGCAGCAAAAAGAGACTAAATAATAGCAACATATAACCGCATTTCAGTTCTAGTTCCTAGGACCCACATTATTCGTTACTCGGTGTGTCCGTATCCAGAGCATGGTAAACTGAAACGCCCCGAATTTGTCTGGAGAGTGGGGAGAGTCGAATGTGGCGAGTGGAGGCGGGCTATTCATGGGAGATGCCCGAGGTGTACACTCCCCCTTCAAGCTGTCCAAATACCCTGGAGCAGGCCTACTCCCGACTGTGTACCGTGGCCCTGTTCCTGTTTCAGTGCAAAGATCAGTGCAAAGACCAAGTTTACGGTAACTGAACATACAATCTGGATGCTCGGTAAAAATAAGACAAGCAGCGAACATCTTGGGGCAATTGTTGATTCTGGCTTGATCAGTCAAGTTCCAAAGTGCAAGTATTCGTAATGGGGTGATTTCAATTTTCAACAGGTCAGGGGCCATTCAATATAGCTTAGCTTTGGGAAGAGGTGTTCTTGACTTCTTCGAATATAGTACCTCCTCTACTGGTATAAAGACTACGAGCGCTTATAAAATCACCACTGCACCTGTAAACATTGATGCAAGATTTTCCGGAAAGAGCGACACTCCCAGATTTCAAGATGCTCTGACTTGCCATGGTCAGGCTCCGAGGGAGAGGGGTTCCAATAATTTTTGGCGACACATATACCAGGCTGTCTGACACCATCAGGTCGGAAGAGGATCGAGTACATTTGTTGGGAGGACGTAACCCTCAGGTGGGGACACATGCATGCACCTTGCATTCTTGGATGAAATCCTTGATTTTTATTTTTTCTTTGGCAGGAAAATCGAGAGGGGTACAAAGTTCACTGTTGGATGGATGGGATTTCTGGCAAGTGATCACCACCCCACCCCCATATTTGCAGATGTGACTATCTGAACTGATCTTTTCATGATACAATTTCAAGCTATGCCATTAAATTTGATCCTCAGATAAAGCTCTATCCAACACCATCTTCTTTTTAGCTCTACATCTCTTCTTGGACACACAAACACTATGCTCTAAACTCAGATGCTGCATCATCAAACAGCTTCTATTTTTTATTTCAAGGGCATGAGTTCAAGTTGTTGTGGGGGGACAATAAACATCACTGAGGAGCACACTGGCTAAATCAGGTGTTGTCATTTGGGCTAACACAACTCAACTCAAGCTTCACCCAGGACCGAATCTCAGCCAATCAAGAACTCAGAATAGGGCTCATTACGTCTTGTCTCACCAGCACAAGTGAGTAGCAGCAACAATATACCCCAGAGGCTGTTGAAGGAATTGGTCCTATGCCTAGATAGGAAAACTACCCACTGCCTTGACCTTGGGGTTTGATAATTGGGCTCATTCATACATCAGTTACTATGATTAGGTTTGCATTTCAACAGGCTCCACCTTTGTGGTCATCCCACCAATTTCTATTGATCAGCACCTATTTGATGCAGAAAAGTATAGCCTAGCACTCATTGTACTTAACTGCCAAGACCATCGGACTGTGTGATGACAGAAGACAGAGAGAACAGTGAAGTTTCTCCTCCCCTCTCAGGTCACAAAAAAAACACCACTCAAGCAAAGGTCAATTAATCCCGACTTGCCTTCTTTAAATGCTCATGCTAATTAGCTGTGTTGCAAGAGTTTGGGCACGATTCAAGCAGTGGCACACCACTGATGATGGTAGGACTCCTAGTCATCTCTGCAGCGATAGCTATTCTGCACCATATCTATCTATCCTTTTTATGCAATCAAGATGTCAAACAGCAGTTCTGGATCAAGAATTCTTCAAACACTCCAAGTACACCTATTCAATGGGTCAGTGCTTGCATTGCTCTCTCTGTCACTTACACAGATTGTAACAACATTGTCTTTCACTTTCAAAATTTACACTTGACTACTTCCACAGACCTGGTCACTCATCCGTCACCAACCTTTCACACTCATCCAATGAAACCACTTATGTGGGCTATAAAATCCTTACCCAATTATTGGGCTCACACTGAGCAGTGGAAGTAGATCATGGAGAATCATCCCTGTTATCGTTATGGCAACAGTGGTGCAAACATTTACCCTTGTATCTATCCTAGCCCCCAACTCTCTAGCAGTCAGTTGAGCACTGCCACAAAATGATGTCCTGGATGTACCTGTGATCTTCTTCAACACATCAAAAGAGGGTAGTGGTTGGACAACTGGATTTGGTGGGCTTGGTGATCGCACCTGCACTGTAAGCACATCTAGTTACCCTGTACCTGTCCTACATTGCTCAGATATCAGTGAGGACTCTGTCATGTACATCCCTCCCAGCAGCACACCTGGCTGCCATGGTGAGTCCTACAACTGGGATAAGGGCTTCTCCACCGACTTAGAAGTGCAGCTCGCAAACAAGGAGAACAGGCATGAATGTGTGCCGTTGGCTCCTCCACTGAATATGGGAGACAGCATCGAGGAGAAGATGGGCGACATCAAGCTCAAGGGGAGGCATGATGGGACTCTTCACATCCTCAAGCCTGCATAGGTTAATTCCATAAGCTGTCCTTCTCTATGATGACATCACATTAATTGCATGCAGATCCGACCATACCTCCCTGCTCTGTCCCATCTGCCTCACACATGGATGCTCCTCTACTCCCTCAACCAGCATGGCATATCACTCAACACCCTCTATTTCTGCTCTGAGCAGACCAAGCCCATCGGTGCACTCATCGTTGTCGAGGACAATGGCAACACCCTCTTTGGTGCCTTTGTAGCTGATGGTATATGCCAGAGCAGGGGTCAAAGTTACTATGGCAGTGGCAAATTGTGCTGTTAGAATCTGAATCTAGATAAACAGAGCTCAGTCTCGACAATGCGTAGATGGACTGATTAATATCATACCTAGATAAACAGAGCTGGTATGACATAAGTAAAGAACAAATAACATGAATCTAAGGCTCACCTCAGTCTCGATGATGCATAGATGGAGTGAGGTGAAGCCAAGGTACCCTACATGTATTCACTATGGGGGTAATCATTCTTTCTGAGTCTGAAAATGGTGACTAAATAATGAGTGCCAGCATATTTAACATGTAATTTATTTGGCATGAAAATTATCTGGTAACTTTGAATAATCAGACCAATAAAACAAGCCTTTTCTAAAAATATTAGTTGGAATCAGGTATAAAATAATATCAATGTATGCTGCCTCGAAAAATTGCCTGAAAAAATTTCCTTTTACATTTGTTACTTCAGTACTTACCTACTGGAAGTATGTAAACTGAGGTCAGGGACTACAGATCCCACAAACAGTATCCAAAGTTGAAACTTCCACAGTCCTTGCTCAGGATGATTGCAAATGGAATAGGCTAAGAAAAGGGTGAGAAAAGGCCAAAAAACCCAGGTTTCACCCTTTGCTCAGCCTTTTTCCAGCCCATTCCATTTGTGTCCATCCTGAGCAATGACTCAGCTGGTTTCAACTTTGGTTACTATTTGTGGAGTCTGAATCCCCTGATTTCAATCTATATGTTCCCATCAGGTAAGTACTGAAGTAACCAATATACAAGGCAAGGTTTTCATGCTGTTTTCTGATGCAGTATACATTGAGACTATATTATACTTTGATACTATCTTTAATAACCAGAAAATGTTCATCTTATTGTCCTGATTATTTAACCTTTGCTCACAATTCTTGCACTGCACTGATTTCATGTTAATTATGCTGGCGCTTAGCCCCTGATCACTATTTTCAGACTCAGAAAGAGTGATTACCCCTGTAGTGATTTATACATAAATGCAGTCATTTGAGGACAATAGAGAAAATAAGACAAAGAAAAACAAGAACAAGTGGCAAGAGCAAATAAAGACAAAGTTCACTAACATTCTTGGCATCAATCAAATACCAACACTCCTCCTCAATGAACATCTTGTTGTGAACATGGTATTGTGACTCCTCCTGAATGTGAAAGCAATTTACTGTACTCCCATGAATCCTCATAGTCTGGTGAATGAGGCTGGCTCCAATGCTTTTGTGAAGCAGTCAGCTATGATGTTTTTGGTGTTCACATAGTGCAGAGCTATCTCCTTGCTCTCAACATGCTCCTGAATGAAGGGATACTTTATATCGATGTGCTTGACTCTGGCATGCAATGAAGGGTCCTCTGACAAATTTATTGTGCCATTGTTATTGCAGAGTAGGGGAGTAGTGACAGTTTGAGTGAAGTCTAGGCCTTGTAGAAGTGCTCGGATCCAGACTGCTTCTTTGGTTGCTTTGCATGCTGCAACATATTTGGACTCGCATGATGACAATGCAACAGTTTGTTGTTTGTGCGCGTTCCATGAAATCATACCAGATCCCAGTGAAAAACAGTATCCTCCAATGCTATGTCTCATGTTGAGACAGTTAGCCCAGTCTGAGTCCATGAATCTGGTGAGCTTTCTGTCTGAAAATCCTCTGAGGTGAAGCTTGAGGTCACATGTACCTTTTAGGTATCGAATAACACAGACAGCAGTGTTCCAGTGGATGAATGAGTAGTTGTCAAGGAAGCATGACAGTTGCTGCACAGCATAGGAGATGTCTGGGTGAGTTCTGACAGCAAGATATATGAGAGATCCAACTAAGAATCGATAAGGGAGTTTCTGTAGCTCAGCTTGATCTGCTGGTGATAGGGTGGATAGGTCAGGTCAGCAAAGTTTAAGGCCAGGATCCATTGGTGTGGAGACTGGATGTGCATCCACTTGTCCAAACTGTGAGATTATCTTGTTTATGAGCGCTGTTTGAGATAAGGTTATGGTTCTTTGCTTCAGATTTTGTGATATTGCGATTCCCACACAGAATTTTGCTTCACCAAGATCTGATATAGTCCACTTCTTTCTCATCTGTTCTTTGAACTGTTCATTCTCCTCCTTTGAGCTGGCTATAGAAAGCAAGTCATCAACATGCACTGCTGCCATGATAGTTCCAGTATCCAATTTTTGGTAATAGATGCAGTATTGAGCACTTCGCCTTGTGAAACCCCATGCTATCATGGCATCATTCATTGTCTAGTTCCAAATGCACCCACTCTATTTCATTCTGTACAATCCTCTTTGGAGTTTCCACACCCAGTCTTCTTTTCCAGGCTCTTCAAAGCCTTTGGGCTGCATCATGTATTGGATTTCATCTTTGGGGAGCAAGCTATACAGAAACACAGTTTTGACATTGATTTGCTGAGCATCCCAGTCAAGAGTTGCAGCAATGTGAAGGAGAATATGCCAGGATTCCATGTGCACTGTTGTTGAGGTGGTCTTTGTGTAATCCAGTCCATAAATTTGTTCAAATCCTTTGGAGACAAGTCAAACTTTCCATCGAATGGCAATGCTGTTTTCGTCGAATTTGATTTGGAATACAGGCTGGCCCTTTCAAATTTTGTAACCTTCTGGAACTGATGATCTCTGTACAAGTTTGTACACCCCCATTTCCTTTAATGACTGTAGCTCATCCTGAGATCCCTCCAGCCATTTTTCAGCATCTGGTGATGCCTGTGCTTCCTCCCAGATGTTAGGCTCATCCTCAAGCTGTACAACATTACAAGCCATGCTGGACATTGTTGCATAGAGCTCTTCGAGGTGATGTTCTCCTCCTTCTTTGAGACCATCTCCCAGAACTTCTTGTAGTTCACATTGAGCTTCTGCATCCATCACAGTTTGCTCATTGTCTGGGATTGCTCAGTGCATTTCCTTAAGTGCACATTTTTGCTTGTTTTGTATTTCTTTTAAATGAGCCCTGCTTTGCTTAGATTCTTCTATGGCAAGCTGAAGAGACATCTGCATGCACAAAGCTAGAAATGCAACAGTGTCAAAGACACTGATCACACCCACACCTAACAATATGCACACAATCACACTCTTTAGTTCATGGGGAGATTCTAATGCAATGAAAGTAGCAAACTAAGACAACTAGATTCTCGATATCTCTAAGATACACGTAAAGCGATAGCACTTGTCTCATATCTAGACTTTACTAAGTCCAAAGGTTTTCTCTAAACAAGAGACATGATGTTTGTCACTCGGCCTCAAGGCAAAGGGCTTTCCAAACACTCTAAGCGCCGATAGACATAACCAGAACCCTTTAGCAATTGCAAACAACTCAGATAGTTGCCAAACAAAACCACTAAACCTCAACACAACACATTAAACCTCATGCACTAAACCGTTGAAGAGCTGTTTAAGTGCACAGAACTAGAAATGCAACAGCGTCGAAGACACTGATCACACCCACACCCAACACTTCACACACAAACACGCTCAAGTTCGTGGGGGGATTCTAATGCGATGAAAGTAGTGAACCAGTACAATTCAATTCTCAATATCTCTAAGATACACGTGCAGCAATAGCGCCCGTATAATATCTAGACTTCTCTAAGTCCAAAGGCTTTTCTCAAGAACAAGAGGGTGCAACTTCCGTCGCCGGGCCTCAAGGCAAGGGTGCATAATGCAATACAACTTCGTGAAACGTCTCCACAACTTTCTAGCAGTCGCTCGGGACTCTAATAACCACTGTACACACTCGATAACACCCTAAACACCACTTAAACAACTGTGCTCGAAGCAGAAACCAATTCCTATTAAATTCAACACACTAATAAACCTCGCGCGTCGCGCGCTAAACCAAAACCTTCGCAAACACGTGGAGAAGTGTCTACACTGACACAAAACTCCGAACCTTCCACAAGAGCCACAGGGTTTGAACCTACGCACTCGAGCTTCCAACTGATCATAGATTCACAGGATTCGAACCTATGCAATCCAGAGAAACCCTGTCCGACAAGCCAAAGGGTTTGAACCTTTGCCAACCTGCAGAAATAACACAGAAAAGCGAACACTAATCAAGCCAAAGGGTTTGAACCTCTGCGCCTGTAATGCCTCGCGTCACACAAATGCCCTCAAGAACTCAAAAGGGTGACCTTCAAGACACCGTACTCTTATTCTCTCACAGAGCGCAAGTCAAACCGAAACCAGACTCTCTGCATGGAGTGCCGCGCTATTTTCTTGTCTAAAGCGCGCGACTTAAATCACACAATAGATATCTGATATGGGTTGTATTCTCTCTCGAAGTTCCTAGCTACTCTAAGTGCTAGAGTGTGTGGCTGAAAAGCTTTGCACTATTACACCGGGGGCTCGAAACTTCTACTCTACATCTACACTACAGTATTTATACAATTCTACATCATACACGTCGATACAACTTAATACAGTACTGTTAGAACCTCGGAACATTATTCCTCGCAACGCGCGCGCGTTGTTATAGCATGCCCGGGGCTGGACACTTGGTTGGAGGTCTATTTCGAGACCAGACTCTGTTTCCTCATGGTTGAGACTCCACTCGCACTGCGCTCTTTGCGTTGGCATGTCACTCGTCATTTCCTCGGAGTATACCTGGACTGACAACCAATCATATAGGCTGTATCCTATTCTAAAGTTGAGTTTCTAGGTTTCTCTGGTTGGTGGGGGATACCCGTGGTAAGCCTAGGCACTGCGCTCTTTGGCCAAACTGGGTTCTCTCAGAGTTATCAATACTCAGGCATTATTTGGGACACGCGCATGCGTGCCGCGCGATCAGGGCCCTGTGCGTCATCAATCAACGTGTCACGTAGTCCTCTTGGGATCAGGCATGTCTTTTATTACGTCTGCAGATCATGTATGCAATCTGTTGATAGTGCATTCAGTATTGAGTGCTGAGCTCTTGTACTTAGTGTGACCTCAATGAAGTATCATACTAAGTTAGAGCATGCACTCTACCAATAGTCACTTCAGACTTGCGCACGCATGCGCGCGTTGTTCTACCGCACGCGGTGTTGATATCACTGCACTCTATGTCTACTTTCATACACGCGCGCAGCGTGCGTGGCAGATCAATCCTTCTCATATCATGTCTGTCTCTCATCAATTCATTGGAGCGCGTCTCTGATCTGCCTCTAGTGTATTCAATATCAAGTGCTGAGCTCTCATACTTAGTGTGACCTCAACCAGTATCATTCTAAGTTAGAGTATGCACTCTACTAATTGTCACTCGAGGTCGTACTGCGCGCGACTCGGTATCATGCTCCATACATATATTACTGCACTCTGTGTGTTTGACACTGCGCTCTATGCATAGAGTATTGCGCTCTTTCTGTATTTTGTGTTACCTCAGTAACTAGCCCTTATACCATGTATGTATTCATACATATCGCAAAATTACACGGCTAGACACGTTGCGAGCGTGTCACCGTAACCTTCCCAAACACGTGGAGAAGCGTCTACACTGACACAAAACTCCCAGAACTTCCCCAAAAACCACAGGGTTTGAACCTATGTGCTCCAGAGAAACCCTGTCCAACAAGCCAAAGGGTTTGAACCTCTGCTGCCTGTAATGCCTCATGTCACACAAATGCCCTCAAGAACTCGAAAGGATGACCCTTCAAGACACTGTACTCTCGTTCTCTTACAGAGCACAAGTCAAACCAAAATCAAAACTACTGCACAAAGTGCCATGCCCCTGTCTTATCCAAGCTCACAACTTAAATCACACAATAAGTATCTGATATGGGTTGTGTTCTCTCTCTAGAAGCTACAAACTGCTTCAAATGCTCAAGCACATAGCTGATCTGCTTTGCACTGTTACACTGGGGGTCTGAAACTTGTACACTACTTCTATGCTACTGTATTTATACATTATGTGCTCTACAGATTAATACAACCAGTTTTAGTACTATTTCCTGCTCCGAGCTCAATTGTCTGTGTTCCACCTGAGCACACCATCTCATAGCATGTTGGTCAGAAGGCCGATTACAACCCAGACTCGTATCACATGCATGGTTGCGATGTCAGTTAACACTGCATGCAGCACGTAACCTGCCACATGTTAGCTCCTTGGAGCTCTTACCTATCAGGATTCACTCCGCTCATATTCTTCTATTGTCTTCCAGTTGGCAAGGTGACTTGCTTGGTGTCTAGACCTCATGCACTTCGGCCGAAGTGTAGTATCTCGGGTTTATCTGGACTTGCACTTTCATTTTATGATGCACGCGAGTTGCCGGTCGATCCCTGCCTTGCACATCATAGATCAATGTCTCTCATAGTTCATTTACATTGCATGTGTATTCAATTATCTTTTTAGAGTACATGCACCACTTCATCTCAGTGCAGCTAGTATCAAACACTGGGCTCTCATAATTAGGATGATCATATCTTGTATCTCCCTAAGCTAGAGCATGCACTCTACCAATAGTCACTTTGAATATTCATAGTATTATGTTTATTTCAATGCGCTCTTCTCTAATTTCTCTTATCTCAGTTGTGGGGCTTCACAATTTGTGTATAATGTTATAAAACACGAAATTACACATGTAAAAGCCTAGTGGGGTGTCAATGCTCAAGTCATGAGGGATGTGGATTGGCTGCAGTTGCAGATGCGATGCGGTGATGAACCTGGACTTCTGTGGCAACAGCAAACCAAAACTCAAAGAGTAATGATTAATGATGGTGTAGACTGGAGATAAAGGTACTGTGTTGTGTGAGTTGTTTGGGGCACCTCCATGCAACCTAATCACTTCCTCTAGATGTGAATTTATACTGCAACTTTTCAGTCAAGCAAGTAGCACTCAAATGATCGAGTACTAAAAGGTTTTGGCTGTAGGCTGGTGATAATCTCAATGATGAGATTGAATGGAAGAGGGTATGACGTGAATACTGCAAATCTGGTGGAAAGAGGAGAAATGGCTAGACAAGTTCTCTAGTCATTTGTCCTATGAAAATAACTGTGAAATAAAGACAGTGCACATGGCCATTAGTTTATAACTGGTGGAGTGTTGATGTACTGAGTGGGTGATCCTAATAATGCTGGTTAATGTGGGCAAAAGTGTGAAAATACATTTATATCTGGTGGGGAACTGAGATAACGAGTGGTGATCCTATATGGGGTGAAATATACTGAAGTTGGTGTCCAAAGCTGAGTCTTCTCAGAGATGTTCCTATCCAATGGCAATATTAAACCTATGGGTCCTCTCAAGGGACTTATCCTATCCTATCCTATGTCGATTCTAACAGTGTTGAGTCCAAATGATCCTATGTTGATGGTTCTGATTCCTATAAGTCTGCCAGAGACTACCCAAGTGGGCTGCAATAATGGTGTTGAAAATAAAGCCAAATAACACTCCTATGGTACAAAGATGAAGACGATCCAATGCTATAAAACAAAGAAGGTGGTGTATGACACAAACACCAGTGTTATGTGCTAAACGCAGGTATCAACCACTAATGACAGAGTGCAAGCTACAGTGTGATGTTCAATGCCAGAGATAATTCTAAAACCGGTGATGAGCCTCATGGCTCTGTGCACTCAGAAATCACAGGCACACAAAACAATTTAGTGAAATTCTCACTTCCAAGGATGTTCAATTAACCAATACTTGCAAGTCTGTTACAAGTCAAATCCCCACCAAATAGTCATTTAGGTTGCGAAGCGCATATTCAATAATGGTTCACAAACCATAAATCATTAATATGGCACAAAGGACACGGCAATACCGGTTACTGCAGGACCAACACAGAACTAGTCATCTGATTCAGGTCATCACCTAAACAACGGTGGCATGATGCAATATTAGTCATGTGATGCCACCCATATGATCACTGACTGCACATAAGCACACAGGCTGTGCCCGGCTATGGGACTCATAACACAGACATACAGTCATGAAGCTAAATAAGAAATGAAGTTCATGAATCACCCAGGCTAGCACTGTGCAACTAGTATCCGTCGGTCAGCTAAGGATGCCACAATGTGTTGCAAACTGGCATACACAATTATATGTTATAAGCTCAGTAAGAGATGTTATAGCAACAATAATAGTGTTACAAACCCTTCACAAAGCTCACTAATCTATTACTGCAGTTACAAAGAATGACACCTTTAGATTACATGAACTGTTAGAGAAAATTAGTATAAAAACTCAAGTGTTTTAGCTAGAACAATAGAATATGCTCAGGATACTACTCCCCCATACCAAAGACTTCAGAACTCTTAGTGTTTGCACTAAGGACATATACACCGACAAATCAGTGACTACAAGCGCACTTAACTAAGTCGTGACCTCACCGTCCCTTGCTTTACTCTATAAACCAAGAAGGTGGTTGTTCACCTTTGTTGGCATCCTCACACCTCTAGACATCGCACTCAAAGACGAGCGCTTCAGTAGACCACACCGCATACTAGGCTGCAATAACACCTTCACAAACTATGGTGCAGGGTGCTTAGTGACCGCCTCTCATGTGCAAACTCAGGAATGAGATCCAGGGCCAGCTGAATTTTTTTTCCTCTTGCCAAAGGCATTCTTTTGATAAGATAAGATGATTGGCAAGAGGAATTTTCATAAAACTTCCTGTAGCACAAGATAAATTGTGTCATGCACATCCAATTTGGCCACATCTGGGCCAGACTTCTGGGATGCTTACTAATCAAAGCTACGAGCCACAGTTTCAGGTACACAACGATGAGAAGCAAATCTGCATGAACTAAACTTTTTAACCTCTATCTGAGCTGCCTTTGCCTCCAACCCAGAATGGTATGCTGCCATCCATCAAACCATGCAGTGCTCCCACTTCCAAATGATTGAGAGTTCAACAGATTTCAATGCTTTCGGCATGTTATCCTTAAGTGTCTGAAAGGTATAATCACAGTTCTCTCGAAGACACCACTTTACAGCCCCCCAGAAAAATTCTATAAAATTAAGTTCACAATGAAATTTGGGAAGGAAGATGTAGAGATGTCCCCAGGCTTCAATTACCTCTGGGACAAGTGACTTCTGCTCACAGAAGTCCAGTTAGAGCTCCAAAATGCACCTTCCACAACAGTCATGTGCATCAGGATCACATTTGGATGGAGTGGAACCACAGTTGAATTTCAACTTGTCTTGATAAAGCCCATGCTCGATCAAGATTTGCTGTGCACCTTTTGGCTGGTTTGGAAACTGGGCATGTGTTGCAGGAAATGTCATTTTCTGAACAACCCACACACCATCCCTCATGAACCAGCCATCATGCATCGAAGCCTGTTTTCCTGATGGCCGCCAGTTCATCCGATGAGCCAGCAAGGCATCTTTGGCATATGCAGAATGCCCTTGAGATCACAACATCATCATCATCATCACTGGAGCTGATCATTATCGGTGATGGCGCATGTGAGACATGAGCCAAGGAGTTGGCAGATGAAGGATTAGACAGCCCACTTCAAGCACAGCCAGCTTGAGCTCAGGCAACCGCTTGGAGCATTTGCTCTCTGGAACGTTTCTTGGGTTTGGGTGGCATTGATGTACTAGATTCCTCATCTAATTACAGGTTGTCCTATAGACGAAATGCAATATATTTTACTACTCAATCTAGTGCCAAATTGTGGCAGATCAGCATAAAATTTTTCAAAAAATTTTTCCTTCTGGCAACTTGGCCACTGCACATGAGAGGCGGTCACTAGGTGCCGTGCACCATAGATAGTTTTTAATAACCACTTCATGAACTGACCTTGTCTTATACAGAGCCAGTAGCTCGAGACATAACACCAAGTAGCCTTGAATTGTTACGATTTATTTACTTTTTACCTTTCAGAACCTTCACATTGGCACTATATGCATCACATGGGCAATGGTCGTATCAACTTCTATAAATCTTCACCATCACCATTGTCAATAGCTATTATTAGGACTACCATTTAGTATATAAGTAGCACACTCTCAGCTGTAATACTCAGCTTCGAGCTAAAGTTTACAATCTTACTCTTCTCTCGATTCTCTCGCAACGTACTAGTCGTTGAGCCAGTACTCAGTATCACAACCAGACGTAACTGAGACTCTACCTGACTCGGGTGTAACCCGGCATAGTTAGGCAGTTTACTCTAGTTTGGTTTACCTGAAGCCAGCCCTAACAATTAGCTCGAAGCTTCCCTACATTCTTCTGAGTGCTAGCCACCGGCAGAACCCATGAATATCACTCCCAACATCTCGACCCTTGAACTTAAAGTCTTGATCATCGCGCTGGTAACAGCCGCCCTACTTCTTGCAATAGTCATCGTCATACTCGTATTCTTTGGTGCCCAAATCAGAGCGTGGTGTTCTAACGCCTGCTCGCGAAGGAGGCAGCCAATTCACTACCCCCGCCAACCACCTTACCACTACAACCCACCTTTCAATGTACCCTTCGGACCCCTCCCGCCGCCGATGAACCCCGAGGCAGAGATTGCAGGGGATGTTAGGATTAACGACCTCCCACCCAACTTCGACCCCCGGTGACTTTCCAGACGACCCAACCAATCCACTGAGTCTGGAAGCCCCGTCGCTGGACCTTCCGGAACTTGGCACTCCATTCATACCCGAACTAGAACTCCCTCCCTCACCGGAGAGGAGGATATCACCGACTACTACATCAACCCAATCGAACCAAACGAGGAGCCCGCTCTCAGGGAGAGCAGGACTCTACCAGAGACCGAGGGAAGGAGTCTACGGGTTGCGAACCCTAGTCCAGGAGGACAACTCTCCCCCAGCACCACAACAGTTTCCTCTGGCCCCACAGAGGCCAGCGTTCTTTCCCCCAACAGTGACTGCGAGGCCGGTCCTTCACTCCCGCGTAGGGAGACGACAAGAACTCCAGACCAACAACCCCTTCTGATCACCACTCAGTGGAGAGTTGAGGTGGAGGGACGTAGCGGAATCATCTGGACAGCAGATGATGGAGATCCGAGAAATATTGAGCGAGCTCAGGAGCTCCGAGACAGGAGACTATTGGTCGGCTGGATCAGGAGACCCCATCCAGAGCAACGACCTGGAGAGAGCGACAACCGCTACAATCAGAGGCTACGAGACCTCAGCAGACATGAGAACCCACTCCACTACCGCGTGGAGGCCCAGCTCGGCGCACTTGAGCGTGGAGAGAACCTGTTCATCCTTATGGGGGAAGACAGAGTCTGGCCGGACCTCTCCGAGGAACAGAGACTATTACTCGGCAGACGAAGCATTGCCTGGAACCTCAGGAGAAGGGACTACCTCCAGCGAGGAGGAATCAACTACGGAACCGTTGATCAATATAGGAGCCTCATCGCTCGCCGACTATCCCCTGGGGAGAGGCGCTGGGAGAGGATATATGGACCCCGACCAGGGCGAATACTACCCCGAGGAACCCTACGGGACAGAACGATCAATGAGCACAGTAGGCTTATCAACCTACTGGGACAAATTGAGGGGAGTTGGATCGACTCCCATGACAACCTCGACTACGACGAGTGGGCCCGAGAGGGGACCATTGATCGAAGCCGGCCAAGGACAAGGGTACACTTCAAACAACCCCTTCTACCCGACTCCACTACCTGACTCCCCCCCTCCACGAACCAGAACACAGGGATACTACCCCTGGCCCACTCAAGGACGCCTCTTCGCCGGGGCAGATCAAGGAAGTAGTAAAGATGACAAATGGAACAAAGGGCTCGATCCAATGCAGGAACAAGAGGCCCAGACAAGTAGGAATCTGGCAAAAGAACAACAAGACCAGATGAAGAAAGAGTATGATCAACTCATGGAAAAAATGATCGAATCTGCCAGGTATTGGGACCTCGAACCAGTAGACAAAGGAAAAGGAAGGGACAACCTGCCAGTCGACCCACCAGTCAACCCTCCTCACATACCAGCACCACCACCGGTAAACCCCGACAGGGGAAGGCCAGGCTATCCAACAGGGCCCCCCTCGGTCGGGCATCGACGAGATCTCTACTCCGTACCCCGACGACCTCCTAAGTACCCACCGCCGGAACCCCCCGACTGGCCCACCGGCTACGCCAGCAACAGCGACCTATTCCCCTCCATAAAGCCAATTCTGTTACGCCCTCCCCTCCCTTTCGCTGGAGGCCATGATGACATAGTCCGATTCTTTGGGGACTGTGTTGCGTATTTTGAAGTACACGACTCCTACTTCAATCCCACCCTGAAGGTCCCATTCGCCGCCTCCTACTTTGAAGGGGGGGCAGCCAAATGGTGGACAAATAAACGAATGGAGTACTATAGCGAGCGACATGAAAGGTTCCGCTACCCGACTTGGCCGCACTTCATGTGCATTGTCCAGGATCAGTTCATGGACGCCATGGCTAAGGAACAGCACGAAAAGAAGATGATGGATCTTCGGATGGGGAACGGGTCGGCAGTAGTATACTTCCAGAAGTTGGAAACAGAAGCACAACTAGCCGACAGAATGCAAGACAGTGGAGATAGGGGAGCAATGGTCAGGGCACTCTGACAAGGGGTACCCGAAGACTATATCCGATTGATCACTGACATAGGAATGAACATTCCCTGCGACTACAGAGAATGGAAGGCCCGGATCATCACGATGCACGAACAGCGGTCAAAGTCCCAGGCATACAACCGGACCAATTATGGAGGGTGACACCCCGACCATCGCCCAAACAGCAACGCCAGCGGCGGGCAAAAGGCTGCTGGCGCGACAAGTGGCTCAGGAGATAAGAAGACCTCCACCGGAACAACGTATGGGGGAACGGGGAAACCCATGGACATAGACCAGATGCGAGCCGAAGGAAGATGTTTTAATTGCAACCAGAAAGGACACCTATCAAGGGACTGCAAGGAACCAAGGAAGGAAAGGAAGAAGTGGAACTCGCAGGAGCTGCGAGCACTACTCGCCACTGCTGAGAAAGAGGAGAAACAAGTCGAGGAGAAGACACCCTCGACCACAAAGATAGAGGAAGTAAAAGACAGGGCTGACAAGTGAGCGATTCCACTTGTTCGGCCGGACTTATTAAGAACCATGGTGCGCGCTCGCTTCCGACAGGTCGGACTTATTGTACTTCTGTAGTTACTCCGTGTTTACATACAAAGCATTCGAATATACCCGTTTCAACACCTTCCAGAACGACCACACCAAAAGAATTGCACAACCGTTACGCCCCGCTTGCGGAGCTAGAAAAAGATATAAAAACGCCTTCTGAACGCTCCACTTCTACACCCCCCTGGACCGACCTCCTCCCCCTAGGCTCCTCTGACCATTCGAGAGCACCAACGATCCCCGGCGTGTCCACTCAAGGTGCAGGAACGCATCTGGCTGCGTCAGGATTGAACAATGTTCAAACACCAGACGCAAAGGGAACAACCCTTAGGGAAGCCGTCTTGTCAGAGGAGGGATCCGACGAAAAGGTGGACAACAATGAATACCGGGAAGAAGAGTGGCGAAGACTCAAGGCAGCAAAACCTGACGACCGGGATCGTAGGGAAGGGCCCCCCCAAGATCGTCACCCGGCGTCAGAAATCGCAAGTGCCCGCAAGAAGGGCTGAACGGGGGCCTGCACGCCCCAACAGCCGTGCACCACCCTCTTTGAAGTACCTGATGAGGACGACGACATGGCCTATCGGATATGGAAGGAGAAGCAGCGGCAGGAAGAAGAAAGAGAGAGACGAGAACCCCCTATCACCCCTGCTAAAGATCAGGTACACGTCCCTCCCCCGGGGTTCACCTGGTTTAGACCCTTTGAGGTCGACTGGACCCTCCGGGCAATTTGGGAAGCGCGAACTGAGTCCGAGGCCCGAGCTACCCTTTTACTCTGGGTTCATCGGGACCGGGTCGGTGAGATCATAGCCAACCTAATCGATGAGCTCAAAGAAGGAGGGGAAGTCGCGAGAGAACGACTTTATGAATTACAAAAACCTATCAGATATATCTGCCAAACAGAGGGAGCATCGTCGCGAGCCTTAATCCTTCCGGTAATCATTGAAACCCTTGCCGACCGACAAACCCTAGAAACCAACGGGCTCGTCGACAGCGGCTGTACCGGGAGCTCCATCAATCGAGCTTACGTAGAAAAGCACCAACTACCAACTTCAAAGCTGACAGTACCCGTCCCAGTCTACAATGCAGATGGCTCTCGGAACAAAGCGGGGGACGTCACTGAATTCGTGGAATTAAGAATGACAATCGGTGGCCATAGTGAGCAAATTGACCTTGCTGTCATGGACCTAGGAAAAAATGACCTCTTCCTCGGCCACGACTGGCTCAAACGACACAATCCAGTAGTTAACTGGAAGTCGGGAAAAATCACATTCGCCCGCTGTCAATGCCACAAAAACCCATTCCCCTTACCCGACGCCGATCCTGAAGACAGATGGGACAAGGAACTAGAGGAAGGAGAAACCATCCTTGCGGTCGACTTCGAACAAGCCCTTGAAATTCGGGCTTTACATCACGCCAACGAATTCGCCACGCAAGCGAATGCTGGAAAAGAAAGGAAGTCATTCAAAGAAATGGTACCCCCTGCATACCAAGGATTCAAGGACCTCTTCTCCAAAGAGAACTTTGATGAGCTCCCCGAGCGAAAGCCATGGGACCATGCGATAGAACTAACCCCCAATGCGCAGTCAACCTTAGACTGTAAGGTCTATCCCCTTAATCGCCATGAACAGGAAGAGCTCAACAAGTTCTTAGACAAGAACCTCGTCTCGGGACGCATCCGACAATCGAAATCACCCTTCGCCTCCCCCTTCTTCTTCGTCAAAAAGAAGGACGGCTCCTTACGACCTGTCCAAGACTACCGAAAACTCAACGAAATGACGATAAAGAACAGATATCCACTCCCTCTAATCTCGGAACTAATGGATAGGCTCAAGGGCACCAAATACTTCACCAAGCTAGATGTTCGGTGGGGATATAATAATGTACGGATTAAACAAGGAGATGAACAGAAGGCAGCCTTCAGAACGAACCGGGGACTCTTTGAACCGACTGTAATGTTCTTCGGACTCACAAACTCACTGGCCACCTTTCAATGGATGATGAACGACATCTTCAAGGACCTAATCGCCGAAGGAAAAGTCACCATTTACCTTGACAACATCCTCATTTTCACAAAGGATCGCCAAGAACATAGGGCGATCGTCAAGAGAGTGCTTCAAAGGCTAAGGGAACACAAACTATTCCTAAAAGCCGAGAAGTGTGAATTCGAAACACTAGAAACGGAGTACCTCGGGGTAATAATCAGCGAGGGAGCAATCAAGATGGACCCAATAAAGGTCAAGGGCATCACAGAATGGCCAACACCAACAAAAAAGAAGGAATTACAATCCTTCCTTGGCTTCACCAACTTCTATTGCCGTTTCATAAAAGATTACTCAAAAATTGTACGTCCGATGACTCAACTCACCGGGAATGCACCCTGGGCATGGGGAGCCGCCCAAAATCAGGTGTTTCAACAGTTGAAGAAACAGATGGCCGAAGAAGTAGTCTTGGCAATGCCGACAGAAATGGGGAAATTCAGGGTGGAAGCTGACTTGAGCGAGGGAGCAATAGGCGCTGTCCTCAGCCAACAGCAAGACAGGAAGTGGAGACCAGTCGCGTTCCTATCGAAGGCCCTTACAGTCACAGAGAGGAACTACAAAATTTATGACAAGGAACTACTGGCCATCATGCTCACCCTTGCAGAGTGGCGTCATTATCTTATGGGAGCCGCCGACACCTTTGAAATCTGGACAGATCACCAAAACCTACAATACTTCTGGAAGCCTCAGAAACTCAACCGCCGACAAGCCCAATGGGTAACGGAGCTCGCAGAATACCATTTCACCCTCTTCCACAAAGCCGGCACTGCCAATAGGAAAGCCGACTTATTGAGCCGACAAGATGACCACAGCCGAGGCAAACAGGACAACGAAGACATAGTCGTCCTAAAACCTGAACACTTCCGGGCAATGACCATGCCCACCGATGAAGAGACCCACACCAAGATCAAGGATGTCACTAGGGACCACAGGAAGTGGGACCAGGGCATTGCAGGATCCCTCAATCATGAAAGAGGAGTGACCGAGGCAAACGGGCTCCTCTACTACAACGGATGGATCTACGTCCCAAAGGACCATACGCTTCGTGGAGAAATTATATCCCGCTCCCATGATCACATCACCGCCGGTCATCCAGGAATCGCCAAAACGAAGGAGCTCGTCCAACGAGAGTTTTGGTGGCCGAAGCTACATAAAGACATTGAAGCATACGTCAAAGCATGCGAAACCTGCCAGCGAACCAAGATGAGCACCCAAGCAAAAGCAGCCCCCCTCCATCCCAATGAAATCCCTTCCAAACCCTGGACTCATATTTCAGTGGATATGATAACCGGCCTCCCCGAGTCGAATGGGTTTGACGCAATCCTGACGATCATCGACCATTTCTCAAAAGAAATGGTCCCAATAGCCTGCAACGTGGAACTAACTTCAGAAGGATACGCAAAGATACTGCGAGACCACATTTACGCTCGATACGGAATGCCCAGCGTAGTAATCTCCGACCGAGGTCCCCAATTCATTTCTACCTTCATGAAGGACCTCTATAAACTACTCGATATAACCCCGAACACATCCACAGTGTTCCACCCACAAACCGATGGACAAACTGAGAGGGCCAACCAAGAGATCGAAAAATACCTCTGTATATTTGTCAACCACCTACAAAACGATTGGAGCGAGTGGTTAGCAATTGGCGCCTTTGTCCACAATAATTGTGTTCATTCCGCCATGGGCAAAAGCCCGTTCATGGTCAATTACGGCCGGAACCCTAGGATCGTCCCTGACTCTCACCGAGCCAACCCCTTTACCAATCCCACCGCCCAGTCTCTCTCCGACAAGATGAAAAACATCCACGCCGAGGCAAAAGCCTCACTCGAAGAGGCGGCAAACAAAATGAAAATGCAGTACGACAAAAGAAAGCGACCCGCGATCAATTACAAGGTCGGAGATCGAGTATGGCTCGACAGCTCCCATCTAAGCCTTCCCCATCCCAAAAAGAAGCTCGACGACAAGCAAGTAGGCCCCTTCCTTATTCTTAACAAATACGGTGCCTCCGCCTATAAATTGAAACTCCCACCTCATTGGAAAATCCATCCCACCTTCAACGAGAAGCTTCTCTCTCTGTACACCCCACCCGCATTCCCCAACTAGGAACAACCGCCACCACCTCCACCCGACTTAATTGAAGATGAGGAGGAGTACGAAGTTGAAGAAGTCCTGGACCATTGCACCAGGAAAGTCAGAGGGAAGAGAGGGGAACTCCCAGTAGTCGTCACCGACTACTACATCAAATGGAAAGGCTGGACCAGAGAACACAACAGCTGGGTACGAGAAAAAGACATGCCACACGCCAGAAAGGCAATCAAGGACTATGAAAAGAAGGCCAAACGCGCAGGCCGACTCACTGTAGCCCATGCATCTTCGATTCAAACAGCGACACTCCAAATCGAAGTCAGAAATTTCCCAAGAATGATCTTAGATCATAAATACGATGACAATGGAGTTGTCAGTTACAAAGCCCAAGCTGGCGATGGAAGTCAACAATGGATCATAAATCCCGCTTCTCCTTTCCCCGAAGAATCCACTAGTGAACAACGATGATGGGATAAACTCATCGAAACATACTGGGAAAACGTACACAGCATAGGCGCAGACATACCCGACGAGGAACCCTAATGGCAGTCGGGACGACTGCCTTAATGAGAGGGTAATGTTACGATTTATTTACTTTTTACCTTTCAGAACCTTCACATTGGCACTATATGCGTCACATGGGCAATGGTCGTATCAACTTCTATAAATCTTCACCATCACCATTGTCAATAGCTATTATTAGGACTACCATTTAGTATATAAGTAGCACACTCTCAGCTGTAATACTCAGCTTCGAGCTAAAGTTTACAATCTTACTCTTCTCTCGATTCTCTCGCAACGTACTAGTCGTTGAGCCAGTACTCAGTATCACAACCAGACGTAACTGAGACTCTACCTGACTTGGGTGTAACCTGGCATAGTTAGGCAGTTTACTCTAGTTTGGTTTACCTGAGGCCAGCCCTAACATGAATAAGCTACGAACTTAGGTCCTATAGTCACTGCACAGAGGTGCCCAACTAGACTTGCTAAGAACCTGCCTTCAGATTCTGTGATTGATTATACTTGCCATTTAGGTGTTGTGTTTTCTGCCTGCAGGAGTCTCTAGGTTCATAACCAGTCCCACTAGTATCCTGCCACCTAACAGGCTAAATGAATAAAGCCATGAGTGGACCAAGGACATGACTAACAAACCAAACAAGAGGCAGAGGGCACACTTAGTGCAGAGTTCCATCACCAGCATACCAATCTTGGCAGAAACACCTAAGTCAGGATAAACTAGTTACACGGAATCTCGAATAGGACTTAGGAAACTTAGGAAAAGCATCAGTAATGGATTGACTTTGCTGGAGATTCGACTAGTGTGATACAGATCTCATATGATTGGCACTAGTATAGCTGGGCAGCAGTTCCAATCATGACCGACGACTGTTGCAGGCACATCCGTCAGGCTAGTCATTCAGCCTTGACAACAACAGGCAAATAGCAGCTTTGAGATGCAGAATAGGGCTCCCATCAGAGCTCCTAGGTCCCACTAGTAAGCATACAACTGGTTCCAGACTGGCTATTGTGTGCTTTTTCACCATTTCTTGTGACTAGCCAAACAAAATCTTACCAATAATACTCCCTATTCAGTTTAATTAGATCCTGATTGTGCCTTATGGCTGTAGTATATAAGTAGACAGACAAGTACACATGTGGGAGGCAAGCCTTCCCTACAATTGTGACATACTAGTCAGTATTCTAGTGCCCCAATTAAAGGATTTTGTGCTTAAACCTCAATGAAGCAACCACTAGTCGTGGACTCACCTTAGTATTGAAGTGAATTGAAGCCCCTTTTGAGTCTACTGTTGTGTCAAGCAAAGACCAGGAGTGTTTCGGAGTTAGTTCAAGCAAGTTCTCAGCAGTCATAGTAGTATTCTTAGGCCAAGAGTGCTGCTAGTTTGCCAAGAGTGTGACTAGTCAAGTGTTCATTGCTTGTAGGGAGCAGTTACAGGGCCAAGAGAGCCACTAGTCCAAAGCAGTCATAGTCCCAGCAAGCATAGTAGCTCAAATCAAGTCACCTTTCCCCAACCATGTCTTAAAACCCCCACTAGTATGAGTGTTACCTTTGTTAGGCTCACTAGTAACAAATAGAAGTCTTTTTGAACAAGTCAACTTGATTATTGAAGTTTGCAGAGTGCTTCTATCATACTCAAAATGCCCGAATTCAATACATTGGTGATAAGTGTAGAGTTTTGAGAGGTTTAGTGTTGGTTGTAGTTCATTGCAACTCACTAGTCCTTTTGCCACTTGCCATTACTGAGCACATCAGCAGGGCTTCAGAACTTGTGTATAATGTTATAAAATGCAAAATTACATGCGTAAATGCCTAGCAGGCATGTCAACATCATCACCTAGCAAAGGCAGCATGATGCAGTATTAGTCATGTGATGTGCCCAGCTACAGGACTCATAATGCAAGACATGCAGTCACAAAGCTAAATAAGAAATGAAGTTTACCAATCTCAAAGGCTAGCACTGCACAACTAGTATCCCTGAGTCAGCTAGGGATGCTGTAATGAGTAGTTAACTGACATACCCAATTATATATTACACACCCAGTAAGAAGGGTTATAACAACAACAATAGTGTTACAACCCCTTCATGAAGCTCACTAATCTATTACTGCAGTTATAAAGAATGACATCTTTAGATTACATGAACCGTTAGAGAAAACTAGTATAAAAACACAAGTGTATTAGCTAGAAAGACAGAATATGCTTGGGATACTACTCCCCATACCAAAGACTTCAGAACTCTTAGTGCTTTCACTAAGGACATACTCACCCAACAAATCAGTAACTACACATGCACATACACTGTTGTGACCCCACTGTTCCTAGCTTTACTCTATAAACCAAGAAGGCAGTTGTTCTGGCATTCTCACACCTCTAGACATTGCACTCAAAGATGTGCACCTCCATACTAGGTTGCAACAATCACTTCACGAATTGACCAATTTTAATAACTGCTTCACAAACCAACCTTGTCTTATAAAGAGCCAGTAGCTCAAGACATAACACTAAGTAACCTTGAATAAGCTATGACCTTGGGACCTATAGTCACTGCATGGAGGTGCCTGACTAGACTCACTAAGAACCTGCCTCCAGATTCTGTGATTGATTACACTTGCCATTTAGGTGTTGTGTTATCTGCCTGCAGGAGTCTCTAGGTTCATCAGTGCCTTGAAGTATACCTTCTTGTAAAAAGTTCCTAGCCTTGGGATCAATCAAAATGAGTAAACCCTGTTTCACATCGAGATAATAAGGTGCTTTACTAGTTCTAAAGTACTAGTAGTCACAGAGTTGATATAATCTCATCCCCCCATGTACTTATGAGGGTGATTGTTAGATTGAGTAGTTGTGTGAGTGTGTGAGGTTTAGTGTGTATAATACACTGTTCCACACACTATTCCACAGGTACCCACAGCCAGCCTCTTCATCAGGGAAGGACGGGATGCATGGCATAGAGGCTACAAATGGGGTTGTACAATAAGATGCAAGATACTCACACCCATGGATGTCACACCACTACCCCCACAGACTGATATATCAAAGATACCATTAACCCATGATTACATTAAAGGCCTTGTTCCTGCTGTCAGTGATTACCTGCAGTCAGCATCAGAGAAAAGGTCCCAAAAATTATGCCTCAGATCAATGTACCCATTGCTCATGATGAGCTCCAAACACTGACATGGTCCCAAAGGGAGTAGCAGATCACACCAGGGATTGTTATGGATATACATCCTTACTAGTGATGTATAACCTGCCTGAATTGGTTACAGTCACTTCCCTGCCAGTGGGCTTCTTTCTTTCCCCATCTGCACCATCCCATCTGTGTTGGCTGCCTATACCATCAATGCAACACTGCTGAATAAGATTCCATTACCTATTTCTGTTATCTCTGTACATTTTCTATGCAAATCTTGTGTTTGTCATTTTATGTGTAGATGATAGAAAATATATTGAAATTAACTGAACAAATTAAGAGTAAGACATGTTAATCACTAAATGTGCAGCAAAAAGCCAAAAAAAAAAGGGAAATTTGATGTATGTGTTAGGACAGTGAGATGAGCCTCATAACCGACACAGTAAACCATTGATCAACCACACAGCAGGCACGTAGTCCCCCCTCAAGTGTCATGATATTAACCACCCAAAGCAAACGTGAATAGGAACTCGTTCGGTGTTCCTAGAGAGAAGATGTGCCAGGAATCATACAGGATCTAATTAATTCTATATATATATAGGTTCTCAATGGCAACTCACACTGGCCTAGGCATCTTCCCCCCCCCCAAATTCAGGAATCAGAATTATAATTTCCTTGATTTCAAGTGAGGTTTACAGAATGGAATGCCTTTGCAACACTCGCTTACTTAATAACCTCTTCCGGACTCACATCAAACTTGACTGGTGGTCTCGAAAGCAGCATTCACCTATGGATGGGATGCAGTGAGGGTGGGCATTTGGGGTGGGGAACATATGCACATCAGCAAGTGGGCAAAGTGTTGGAATCTGGTGTTCACCAGTAGATGCCACTACATTATTTATTATTATTTACATAACTGTCATTACACTTACCGATCAACTAGAAGTACCTTACGCTCGTACCACAACCATCTATATGCCCTGTGCCCATAATATACCTTCTGGAGCCATATCTGCATCACGTTCCCAATGCACCCCCTCATTCCTTCAAAACAAAGGGGGGGGGTCCAAGTTGGAACAACAAAGAGCCTCGCTATAACGAGTACAGGGTCCTCAAGGTGATGTCATGTTTGGTTTGAAGTATGATGTCGAGAGGGATGCGGTAATGACTTGACGACTCCAACCCGATGCTTACTAGTTAACCTGTCAATAAAGATAACAAATGAGTGTTCAAATGGATGAGGAATTGAAGGAACCAAAGCAGCAGCAGCAGCAGTGACCTTATGAGGGTTTGAATGTGATGTCAGGATGTCACACCATGATTGTTTCTTGGGGGATTCAGCGATGCATGTTCTGAATCAGAATGATTAAGGCGCTTACGAGAGATATGGTTGTGGAATAAGATGGGCCAGGAGAATTATGCATTTGCATGGTGCGTTTATACGTTCTTGTGTGTTTGGTGCGTTTTTGCTTCGACTAGTGTTGCCATTAACCTGTCGTAGAGGTATTGCGAGCCATCAAGAGTCATGTATATATATCAGAACTCACATTATAATGAAATTGATCCTTGTAGCATTCATTCGTTCCTCAGAAAATGCCCTGGATGTTGTTCTGTAAGGATAAGTCAGCACGCATCTTGAATGCATCTTGCAGGTCTTCATGCATGCGTTGGGACAAAAAACACATGCGTTCAAGATAAAACACATTCATGCATGTGACTGTGACCTATATGTGACACGTGCGTTGGGTGCGTTAGCGTGCGTTCAACTGAAGTTCAACCACACAATCATGTCCCCTAGTACTTCTGACTTATAGAAGATCATTTGCTACTACTTGTTACCACTAGAATTTCCCAGAAAAACTGTCTATTTGAACAGGAACATCTTCTATATTTGACATCAGTACTCAAAGTTTTCTTATTTCGGGCATGCCTGGCTGGGTGTCCATTTGCTTTGCACTACCATCCTGAAGCAAATTATCTGCAATGTCAGGCTCTGATATTGCCTTATGCTTCCTTGATATTATCTAAGGCTTAGGTACTGGCCCAGTTGCTCACTTCTTCACATTGTCTTCTTCTCTTGCTCGGAACCACTCCTGCCATTCATCTTCACGGAAATCTGGTCCCAGCTTTTCAATGTCAACAAATGTAAGAACTACATATAATTGTAAAGCGGTGAGAAGCTCACCTCTAGTCTAGATTCTGTGCCTTCCCTCACACCTTTACCATTCTCTCCTCCAAATTTCCAAGGATACCAGAGCTGGCTTTATTTTAGGACTTCTCATAGATATAGGTACAAAGTGGTTTCAACAAAAAACTGTATTTCAACAAAGTAATTACGACCTAGTAAGAAACAATAAGAATAGGAGTGAAAAACAATGTTAGCAAGAACATACAAAGGTCAATGTACATTCCCCATTGGGAAGCTTCATTGTTGTAGGGCAAAAGTAGTCATATCGGCCGTGGCTATGTTTAGCAACAGAAATGACAAGAACAAGAAAAAAAATACAAGAAAACGCACCTCTGTCTCGCACACAAACGCATCAAACACAGCCACGCATTTTTTCCCATGCATGCCCAATAACGCACACGCATGTTGATTTAACGCAAACCAAGGGGGCTCCGGAAAAACAACTACACACCTGACCTACATTAATTTGTTTAAGGCAGGCTGGACCCCCCCCTCCCTCCCTCACCTTCCTTTTATAGTATTGAAATCCCACAATAATTGTCCCTGTTATCCATTTCAAGATATATGTTCCCACAGTGGAGCAACGGTCCGCGAAGCCCAGCCTGCTGAGCAAATACAAGTGTTACATCATCAGGGGAAATTCTCAATGCAGTCGCTCCTCAATCATTCCTGGCCCAGTTCTGGCTAGAAAATGGTGCAGAAACTAATGATACTCAAGATAGCACCTTTTATAGTCAAAATCAAGTCAAAATTCGCTATTTGTATGGATATGTACTACTAAATTTTGGTATGTCACTTACGCGTTTAAGGTCTACCCCCCTCCCCCCCTCCCCCCCCCCTTACCCCCCTACGTCAGGTGCCGGTTTGCTCCGATGGAATCCCCTTGACGCAAACGCACCGAACGCACGAACGCAAACGCAAACGCAAAATTCACCGTGCCCGAATAAGATACGAGAATCGACATTGGGAGGGCGGTAGTCTGAGTCAGGCAAGGAAGGATGCACGGGTGCCAAGGTTATAGCGGCTGCAAACGGGTTATACAAGACGATTCAAGATACTGGCGCATGCACGATGGATGTCACGCGCTCGGGTTGACGAGCAAGTGAAAGCCGTCATCGCATCCTTTGTGAACTCTTCCTCATTAGGTCGAACACTTAGGTACAAGAGCTTCTAAAATAGATATGGAAAGTTGCCGGAAGGGCTTGTAAGAAGGAAACACGAGGCTTTCCAGTGCTGTATCCGAGTCCTTCCTCGCTAGGTATACCATCAGGTGGCGCCATAACCCATATCTATTCAAACCGCGTAGCTCCTATTTGCATCGTACAGATTTCAACAGCACGGTTATGCACGCCCGAACGCTCAGTGCGTAGTGCTCACTTGTCCTCTGCCACCTCGTAGCCGCAAGATCGACGAGGAGTCAGATTTAGAGCAACTTCTTGCGAGGATATCTACAAAGGCATGATTTCGCTGATAGTACTAGAGTCCGGTATTAACCTCTGTTTTCCCCGTTGTGACCTATTGATAATAGTCAAAGTGCAAAGCCGCATTATAACATTGCATGGCTGTCCATAGGCGCCCTCGACGGTACCGGAACGGCCGTATACCATACCATATAAATGTCCAGTAGGATACTCTTGATATCACTATGACTCTCATATAACACTTACCCAAAGCTATACGACACGGAGACGCTACGCAGCCCACCCCGGATCTTCCTCGCCCTTAAATACCAAACCCATCCTCCCCTGGGCCCTCCTTCCCTATCTGTCCCCTCACACCTTACCACAAACCATGCCCACCACCAACTCCACCAGCCTCCGCATCGCCACATACAACATCGGCTACGACTCGAAGCCCGACCAGATCACCCTATCGGGGTCGATCTCCGCTCTGAAAAATCCCCTCGAGCAACCGGGCAGGTTTCTGGGGTTGTCGGGGGAGCAGCCGTGGAGCACGAGGAGGCTGCGTGTGGCAGAGTCTTTGTCGAGTGAGAAGATCGTTATCGTTGGGTTCCAGGAGGCGTCGGAGAGACAGGTGCATGACCTGGTTAAATTGCTTGGGGATGAATGGGCTTGGGTGGGTGTTTATTTTTTTTGTTGCTGTGGTAATACTTTTTTGGGGCTGATGCACACGTAGATCGGTGTGGGAGGCGGCGACGGGATGAAGAGAGGAGAGTATTGTCCGATATTCTATAAGAAGTCAGTCTAGGCAAGACGGAAGGGATGCTTTGTATTGACTAGGATACACAGATCTATTGTCAAGCTGCATTCGAGCGATACGTTCTGGATCTCGTTCGTTCACCACCCTCTGTTTGGTCCTTGGCTCATATCACACAGAGATACTCCCTTCACGCCCTCCCAGTACCCTGGAGCAGGCCAGTCCCGATTGTGTACGGTCGCACGATTCAGCGCAAAATCTGGCGCCAAGACCAAGTTTACGGTATTGAATACGCATCTGGATGCTCGGTCAGATAGTCAGCGACGTCTTGGGACATCGTTGATTCTGGCGAGAGCGCGGTATGAAGCAGTGAAGTTGCATAGTGCAGTATTCGTAATGGGTGACTTCAACAGGTTAGTAGTGTTCGATGTATCTATGGGGAAAAACGTGTTCATAACGTTTTGAATATAGTGTCTCAACGGGTAAAGGCTCCGGCGCTTATAACATTATCACTGGTGCAAGGCCACCTGTGACCATTGACTCGAGATTTGCGGCAAAGAACGACGTCGGCAATCAGCTGCCAGATTTCAAGATGCTTGACTTGCGTGGTCAGGCTCCGAAAGAGAAGGTTTCTAGTAATTTTGCGACATATACTGGGTTCAATAAACCGTCGGATACATCAGCTTGGAGGAGGATCGATTATATCTTTGGAGGAAGTAACCGTCGGTGGTACGTGTGCCTGGCCCTTCTTGGATAACTCTTTGACCTTATCTTTCTTCGCAGGAAATCGAAAGGGTACAAAGTTAGGAGTTCGCTGTCGGATGATGGAATTCTAGCAAGCGACCACCGCCCTGTATTCGCAGATATAACGATCTGAACTGATCTTTTCACAATACGATTTCAGGCTATGACATTGACTTTGATCCTGTGGTCCCTCAGATAAAGCGCCATCCAACGCCGTCTTCTTTTAGCTCCACGTCTCTTCTTAGATGCGCTAAGGCTATGCTTTAAACTTAGACGGTGGGTCATTAAACAGCTTCTATTTATATTGTAAGGGCATGAGTTTATGTTGTCGTAGGGGACAATGAACATCACTGAGGAGCACACTGGCTAAATCAGGTGCTGTCATTTGGGCTAACGTGACTCAAGCCCAGCTTCAGCCTATCGAGACTCAGATTCGGCTCATTAAGACTTGGCTCACCGGCACAAGCGCCTTTAAGGCGAGTGGCGGCAACACTATACCCCAGAGACTGTTGAAGGAATTGGTTCTATGCCTGGATAGGAAACTACCCACTGCCTTGACCTGTGGTTTGATATTGGGATCATTCCAACATCAGTACTATGATTAGGTTTGCGTTTCAACGGGCTCCAGCTGTGTTGTGATCCCAACAATTTCTACTGATCAGCGCCTATTCGACAGAGAAAAGTACAGCCTTTGTAGACATGCACTCATTCTACTTCACTACCAACGGAGTGCGTGATGACAGAATACAGAGAGACAGTTGAGTTTCTCCCCTCTCTCAGGTCACAAAAAAAAGCACTTAAGCAAAGGTCAATCAATTTTGACTTGATTCTTCAAATGCTCATTCTGATTGCTTTCATTTACTAGGCGTGTTGCAAGACTTTGGGCACGATTCAACAGTGGCACACCACTAATGATGGTCGGACTCCTAGTCATCTCTGCAGCGATGGCTATTCTGCACCATATCTATCTATCCTTTTTACGCAATCGAGATGTCCGACAGCAGTTCTGGATCAAGAATTCTTCAAATGCTCTGAGTACATCTATTCAATGGCTCTGTGTTGCATCGCTCTCTCTGTCGCTTACACAGATTGTAAGAACGTTGTCTTTTGCTTCAAAATATAGATTGACTACTTCCACAGACCTGGTCACTCATTTGTCGCCGACCTTTCACGCTCATACAATTGAACCACTTATTTGGGCTACCAAATCCCTACCGAATTATCGGGCTCACACTGAGCAGTGGAAGTAAATCATGGAGAATCATCCCTGTCATCGTTATGGCTGCAGCGGTGCAAGCATTTACCCTTGTATCAATCCTAGCCCCCAACTCTCTAGCAGTCGGTTCGGCATTGCCAAGAAATGATGTCTTGGATGTACCTGCGATCTTCTTCAACACATCGAAAGAGGGTAGTGGTTGGACAACTGGATTTGGTGGGCTTGGTGATTGCACCGTAAGCACATCTTCAGCCTGGAAGCGAATTTTCGGGCGCGCATTTCAGTCTGACAATCTCATCACATGGAATCCACCTGAAGGATGTCAGACTGGGTGCAACTATACGATTGAGTACCCTGCACCTGCCCTACTTTGCTCAGATGTCAGCGAGGATGAAATCCTTGGTGATGGGGATGCCGGTCAAGCCTCAGACCCTTCGCAGCCTACCGTTCAACTCAGCAGTCCTTCATTTATGATGGCTGAGTCGGTTTACAGCGCCAATTACTCTCTTAATCATAATGGAGCCTCCATTGCTATAGCATGGCGTATACAAGACACTCCTGGAGCAGAGAAGGTTGTTGGTGGGGCTCGCCGTTCGCTCTACAACACCACTCAAAAAGCTGTTGTATCATTCTCAAATGGCACTGTCACCATACTCCCTAGCATAGTATCCTATCATGAGCCATTCGGGAACTTCGGAGATACGACCTGCAACAAGCTTTCCGGGGACGCCGCTGACACCCCCGTACTCTCTTACTACACAAGCTACTACGCCGTTACAGAGTGGCTCTTCCAACAGCTTGGCGGGAACATTGTATTTTTCCACGAGGGTGTTCTGGGAGGATCCAATGTCAGCACGGACATTGTTACAAGCAACCTCTTTACGTTGAATGAACACGCGACACTATTTAGTTCTACGACGAGAGATATCAAAGGCGGGCTTGAACAGATGCTTGTGAACTTTACTGTGGCACTGATGGCCTCCAGCACAGATAAAGTTGCAATTCAAGCATCGGTCTCCCAGAATCAGCTGGTGTGGGAGTATGATGCACAGAATCTGTGGACGATATATGGTATCGCACTGGCTTTTACGGCACTCAGCACCATGATAGGCTTGGCTTGTATATGGAACGATGGAGATAACGAGAGTTTCTCGTTTCTTGATATTCTCAGAGCGACCAGGAACTCTGAGTTGGATGATCTCTTTGAAACTGGTAAAGATGGCGATACAAGAAATTACTCCGTATTGCAGTACGGAGAATCAGAGGGGTATAGTCCAAACATAGATCGTGTCTTTAGACCAGTGGCGAGGTCGGATACATCTAGTTGGATCGACTTAAAATAATATTTGACAATTAAAGTTGAATATTCTGTCGTGGCAGCCAAAAGCGGAGTTCTCATGAAAGATACTTTAAACAGTAATGTACTTTCATGACGGTCACTTCATACCGTTCAGATACATTGCCTCACGTACTTAATTTTTCCGTCGGGTCATGCTGCAGTGTCATGGGTATGTGAGAACACGCAACTTGGATATAAATTGTGGAAAGTATCCCTCCATCTAGGGGATAGAAAACACGATGAGTGGCGCATGGTGCACCAGGAGTCATATTTATTCATAGTGATTATCAAAACCAATTGCGAATGGAGGAACTTGTTGAACACTGAACGTGAGAGTAATCCTATTTGTAAGGGATGCGCATTTCCTTTGAATAGCTACCTATGTCATTCTTTTCTTTCGCTTACGTATCCCTTAAGGCAGGCTACGTCAGATGAAATATGTGAGGGAGATATTTCGCTCGACTTGCAGAGGTAAAGGCGACATGTTAACGCCCATATATGCCATAACATCACCCCTTCGCTAGGTCTGGAAATAGCATGTTGTTATTTCCGCTATACACCGAGTGTTTTTTTGTTTGGCCACAATCAGGAAAGGATCACAGACGTATCGGTAGACAGGAGCTTGGCTCATCTGGTGAAAGAAGTACGTACATCATAACCCCCTCCCAGTGAAAAACCACAGGGTCAAAGTTAACGACACAGCAGCTTGGTATCGGATCCGCACGGGATTAGTTCATATCTCGCGAAAGAATTAACGATGCTCCAATATGTCGTTACATTTCTGATGGATTATCCAAATGCGTATTCAGTACCGTAAACTTGTTCTTGGCACCCGTTTTTTTGCTCATACTTGGCGCGGTACACAGTCGGAAGGTGCCTACTCCATGGTATTCGGAGGGCCTGAAGGGTATCCGGTGAAATATAAACCAAAGATCATTAACCAGATGACGATTGACGTACAAAAGCCGGAACGTACCACGCGAAAGGAGCTTGACAGCAGACCTGCGTATCTCAGTCGGCAGAGAGCATTTTTTCAGCCTTTCCCAGAGTGACTGCTCATAGAACAAAGGTCAATACTCTCCTCCCTCTACTTCTGTGTCCAACACCGATCTACCGACAGATCAGCCAAAAGCGCCACAGAAACACAAATAGTACTCACCCAATCCCGGCCATCCCGAAGGAGCCCTGTTTGGTCATTTACCTGCCTCACCAGCGCCTCTTGGAATCCAGTGATGACGACCTTCTCATTCAGCAAATACTCCGCAACACGCAGTCTCTTCGTACTCCACGGGTGCTCCCCCGATAGCCCCAAAAACTTATTTTGCGCGAGAGGTTTTCCCAAAGCAGAAATCGACTCCACGGTGATCTGGCCGGGCTCCGAGTTATATCGGAGGTTGTAAGTAGCGATCCACAAGTTGGCGGAATTGATACTCATATTTTGCGAGAGTGATGTGAAAGGGCAGTGAGGAGAGGGATGATGTTAAGCGGGAAGATCTGAACTAGGGGGCGTAGGTTTTGCATGTGGATACGATGGAATGTGGAGGATGAGTAGCAAAGCGGCTGATTAGGCATCACAGAATGACTTTACGAGAAGAAAATGGGGAGAGGGATCTGACCAATAGGGTATTGAAGGATTGGACTCTTGACAACAGCTCGTATCCATGAAGGGGTCACAAGGGCTGAGGAGCATGCATTTAGAATGGCAGCATCTCTTTAGAGGATCACACGCAGACTAACGGCAGTAGATTCCAGCGAGGTATGATTGAATGCTTCGGAGAAAGCACAAAGCTGTGTCAATTCAGCATTCAAGGGTGTCACCGAAGTAGTACATCAGGGTGATCAACGTTTAACACCAAGCAAGGCCCTACCACAACGGTGCTCCCGGGGTTTTTTGAGGAAGATGGCAAAGCTATTGAAGAAGCGCACAAAAGTGCTGCTGTTGCTAGCGGAACGGGATCACTTGAAGTGTCGAGTAGCCACTGTGTAGGGCTTGAAAGCAACATAGACGCTTGAGTGTTCTAGTGGACGACAAATTTTGCAACCATTGCTAAACCTTAAACAGGAAATCAAAGCGGAGATCCGAAAATGATCCTGAGCCAAGCTCACATGCCATGGAGACAAGACTCCACAAGGCTGAATTCCCACAATACTTCGCAGACAAACGGGATGTTCCAAGCAGCAGAAAGTGGTCAGATACATTCTTTTTACGCAGAAGGACTTCCTTACTCCTTATTAGAGTTTATCTCCACAAGGCGTCGAGTCATCGATTAAATCCGACCAAGAATCAGCACTGGGGGGACAAAGGACACACTAAATGAATCACCCCAAGAACGCCGCTGGGTATCGTTCGTTCTACAAGGGGGTTTCCCGGACTAAACCAGTGGTTTCTACGAAGAAAGTATCAGACAACTATTGCCGGCCAAAAGACTCCTCCATGACGACTCAGGACATTCTTCCGACATCGACACGCATGTGGAAAAAGAGGTCAATGGTGACAGCGAATGAATAGAAAACAAGGGAAACGGACCATCTGGTCACTTAACTCGATGGTGGGTGGAAAAGGATTACAGGAACGGCCCAAACTATATTGACGAAGGCAAAAGGACTGGATGGAAAACGACATTTATATTTGTTCTCGGGACGACAATGCATGTAGTGTCGTCTGCAACAGAACCATTGTAGCGGTGAAGAGCTGTTTTCGTTGCGATAAAAAAAAGTCGCTCTGATTGCTTGCGCGCTCCCATACTTCATAGCAGCTGAGCATGGAAGATTGAGCGTGAACCTCAGGGTATTTTCTACTATCGTCGTCGTCGTCAGATTCAGCATGGAGTCAATAAAATCAGGCTTAATATTGTCCTACGTAAGAGAGCGTAGACATCTGTGAAGGTACATGTGCGGCCATGAATATTTGTTTTGATTGCAATCAAGTCTGGACGTGATCAATATGGCTTGTCCTAAAGGATGGATACAACAGCGGAAGGGCTGTTCAACATACAACGCACCTTTACTCCACCACACCCGAAGATGCAATCAGTACTTTGGTCCTAGGCTCACCACCTGGCGTACCCTGCTTCTCGATCTCCTTCACCAAATCGAAGCCCTCAACAACCTCTCCAAAAACGACGTGGCGTCCGTCCAACTACAGGAGAATTAGCCTCGGCGGGAAACATCGAGAAAAATGACATGACTGACCCAGGGGGTTTTTACGGTGGTGACGAAGAACTTGGATGATTATCAGCGACACAGAAAACTCGACGAGTGAGACATACCTGGGAGCCGTTGGTATTGGCACCGGCATTTGCCATCGAGAGAAGGCCGGGCTTCGTATGCTTCAGCTTGAAGTTCTCATCTACAGTCTCAATCAGAATCCACGGGACACATGATGGCAACATATTACGCGACGGACCTTTGAACTTTTCCCCGTAAATAGACTTTCCGCCTGTACCGTTATGCGCTGTGAAGTCGCCGCCCTGAATCATGAACTACAAAATACCAATCATGAGATGGGCATCCGCAGAGAAAAGAAAGCTGACTCACGTCAGGAATGATACGATGGAAACTACAGCCGGCATATCCAAAGCCATGCTCTCCCGTCGCAAGCTCCCTGAAATTCTTCGCCGTCTTGGGAACAACATCGTCGTACAGCTTGAAGACAATTCGTCCTGCAGGCTTGGGACCAATAGAAACGTCAAACTTGACCGTATCATGATTAGGTTCTGCGCTGCCCCGTCGTATGCCGGTTACTCACGAAGACGTTTGCCCTATGAAAACGGGTTATAGATTAGCAGGGCACTATCGACGAGGAATAGCACACACAATGACTTCCCAGCACTCGCTGTGGACATGAATCGGCGCAAGTAGGACATCCTGATGGAGAGAAGAAGAAGATGCAGTGAAGGGAAGAGAGAAAAAAGATAGTGACACGTGATGGGCGATGACGCCCCAATCGCGTCTGTGGCGTGGGAGAACGACAAGCGCTTTTGTAAAATCCTTCCGCCTTGCCTCCGCTGCGATCGCTGCCATATCAATCAAAAAGTAAGTAGCATACGAGTAGCTTTTGGGACATTGTCTTTGACCAAAAACAGGAAATATCTGTATACTTATGTTCATACATTAACTTGCATCTCAACTGCATCTTGCTTGTACTTCGGGTCTTCGTCGGATCGTTCCAGGCTCCTGCCTGAGGTTTCCCGGATCTGTCTCAATCTTACATCCGTTCCTTGTCTCATGCATATAGACTGAACCTTGTTGACTCTCAAAAAGTTCACAACAAGTCGCTTATTTGCCTTAGCCTTTCCAAAACGCGGTGGATCGGTAGCGGTATACTGATCTACTGAGATCGAGACAACGTGAACAGCACACAATCATAATTTGTGGTTCAAGACACTATACTCTCTTCGGCACCTGCATTCTCCTCATTATTTGGACAAAAAACATGTCTCTGACACTACAGAACTGGATGCATGGAACCGAACCCTTCGCTGGAGAGCATTTCCGGTCATCAATATCCGTGTTTGCTCCTATCTCTCACTGTCAACAGTTAACATAGCGAAACGGCGACTACGATGTACCCTGGCTGAGCTTAAGACTACGGTTACAAGAACGACATCGGATCATGTTGACCATGAAAGAAAGCCACTCCTCGTGCAATTGAAGTGATGGGGCAGATGCGACTGTTTAGAAGCAGACTAGATATGTGCTGTATACGTATTATAAGTAGAACTTGGATCAATGCCGGACTGATATTCAACGAGAAGGTTCCTTATCAGACGTGACGTACACAATCATCGACTGTGACGTCAAATCTACTGACAAGTGCCAGTATAGTAGGTCTGGGCATTTGCAACCATGGAAGCATTAAAGGTGGCAAAACCGGACCGATCTTCCTGGTTCATGAAGATGGATTCGCTCTTTACAGCTATCCAAAGTGTGCACGTATACATACGAGATTTCGATCATCGCCCATACCCGTTAGACGCGCCACGCCCATGTTGTTCTTATCAATGAAAGCTAACGCGTGGAGTGTTCAAAGTAGGGGTAAGAGCCGCCAATCGATGCGACGCCTGTAAGAAATTAAACATAGCGAACAAGAGGACTGCCAAAAGGCGACATACATAGCTTTATGTTCAAACGACGCATCGATGTGCTCGCTTTTGGCCGCTATTTCTATATCCTTGGTGCTACTGACAGGGGTACTCTTCCGCAGGGGAATTTACCCCTAAGGCTTAAAAGAGTCGCACTCGCGCGATATAGGAGACGAATTCAACGTTGATATGATAGACTCCGTACTTCTATGACTGCACGCTTGGTCAGTCCCTTTGAGACATTAAAGCAACAGGACACGACGCTGAGATGCTACATCTTCTTTCGGTATCATCATGTCTATCCTCTCTTCTACAGCAGACTGCGAGACTGGACCCTCTCCAATTCTCTTTTTGAACAACCCACCGTTATTTGTTTGACATTGATTGCAGTGCGAAGAGGGATTTATCGAGATGTTCATTATCACCACCGAGGTAGCGACGTATAATATATGAGAGGCATTCATCCTAGGTCTTCAATGACGAGTCAGAAACCGTAAATACGACGACGGAACACCACACACCATAATTGTCAAGAAGAACACAGTGAAATACGATGCTCACTCTCTTGAGCGCTGCGCCAGATGAATTTTGCCAAAGCGGAAAGGTCCCACAGTGGCTTTTTCATCACCGCCAAGCGTAACGACGAAGAAACAGAGCGACGGGATAACCACAGGAAGTACAATTGTCTCTCAGCCAACTTCAGTGATCTCGCATCCATCCAAAGATACAGTCTCCAGTGCTCTGAAGAAGTAAGCTTGCAGAATGGTTGTATGAGACGAACTGACCCTGGAACAGCCTCAGATTCACAAGGCAAGTCAGAATCGATTCAGTCCTTTGGACGGGGACTCCTTGCTGACGAACTGTGCGGTTAGACATGTCGCTAGGCAGAAGAAGGGGGTGGATTGAGATACTACTCTTCGGAAGCCTCATAGGAAAGGCGAGACTACGAGACCCGTTGGATGAGGTTCAACGCATTTTCATCCCGGCTCCCTCAAACCTGCAGCCCAGGGTGCCAAAGTATCAGGCTGCCATCAATAGAGAAAGGGGCCTAATGGAATGACATCGATGAGAGTATGTAGCAATACCGCTAAATGAGTCGTCTACTCTAAAGTTGAAAATAGGAAAACATGTGCAGTATAGACACGAACCTGCGGATAACGTGGACATATGTGCGAATATCTTCGACAACAGATATTGATTTACAATAGGTAAATCCACTCGTTACGAAGATCTGTCCATACTTAGCTTTATAAGAGCTTTTTGAAAATGAGAGACGTACGAGTCACCGGCTACCGGCGTACCAAGGACTCACGAAGAGCCGGGTTGCAAAAAATTAAGCACCAGGGAAAGAAATAATGGAGCTCGCCATCCTCGTACGCCTAACCAGCGCCACCGAGCAACATTCCGCTCGGCCATTCATTCCGTGAGCGTTGAATCCACAATGTGCCCGGGCACGCACATAGGAGATCCTCATCGCAAACGGAGCCTAGCTGAGGCGGCGAACACTGACGAAACCACAAGCCGCCACTTTGGCCAGTGACCATAGATGACAGACTCGAAAGCTCACATGCCAGCATAAACTGATGAAGTCGGTGGCGCTGGCAATATCGTTATAATTCCTTAAACTCGAGGGAGCATCCTTTGCAGCATGCTAGGCAGCGGAGGGGCTGCCTTTACCCTCTACTGCAGGAAGTGCATCAAAGAGACGCCTAAGACGTCGATAAATGGAAAAATCCAAAGGATCACAAGGCAGAGCCGACGAGTTCACCAGCGATCCGATCTTCGCAATGTGCAGCCCTCTCCATTGACAGCCCTTTAGCCAATATATTCGAGGACAATGAGCGCGTGCGACGAGAGAACGGATCGTATGTAGGAGACAACGCAAGACCCTGCTGTTGCGAAAGGAAGATGGTGGTAAGAAGAAGAGGGGGGATGGCCTGGAACAGGGGGGATTAATCTTGGTGCCGTTCCGTTCCGTTCCGCTGCTGTGGGCGGATGTGCAAAAGTTTCAGCCTTCTGCACGTTCGGAAAATTTGATAGCTGAGTGAGTGCATATTATGATTGATGGGAGAATGTTTATAAAAAAGCTGAGAAGAGGCCTTGTGAGGCAGGAACAATGATCGAAGTTACATGCTAACTGTGCTTTTGCACCAAGTAGTTGTCAAAATCCGAGGAATGACTTGGGGGCAGGCGCATCGTAACAGTTCACAAGAAAAAATACGGACCTATTATCTAAAGGATGCGCGAAAAATGAGAAATAAGTATATTGCCTTCAGTGTTACGGCAAGAGACAATTTCAATGCCCGCTCTGCCGTCTTTCGGCGAAAATGGAGCGAGGTCGGTAACCGGCAGTGTCGGACTTTCAATTCTACCGTGACCGCCATTTGTTGATACCTGCACCTCTGTCATCGCCCGACACTTGCTCTATTCAACGAATTACCTGAGGATATCTATCACGACATTCGAAAATATTTCGGTAGAAGTTCTAAGAAAACAGAACACAGGTGAGAGGTACAGTATTCATAAGTTTGCATATCTTGACCCATAGTAGTACTGCTGGTTCCGATCCCTGTCTCCGGGCCAAGTGGCCTGGAGCCTGCGAACTCCCCGCTGTATCTCAAAGCGATTGGTCGGTAAAATGCACCATGTTCGCGCTGTATTCTTTCCTTTTTTAGACTGCTTATGCACCGCAATTAACTACATAGCAGCGCTATAGCGGCATGGTCAACCGACATTACGCAACACCTGGGGTGGCTTTCAACGTGGTTAAACGGAAACGTTACGGTGACGTTCATGTATCTTCTCTTGTGGTAAGCGGCTAGTTTGGTGTAGGCAAAATACCGTGGAAAATGGGTGATAGTGTATAAAATTTTGACACAAGTTGTTGACCACAGCAAAATGCGTTGGAATGCCCTTTAAAGGTAAAGCCGACTGATTTTGCTAGGGTCAAAAGAATGCGTCAAAATTTCATCTCTTCTATTCGCTCCCATTTTGACCCGGCATTTGCAACCATGGAATCCTTGAAGCAAAGCTGGAACGATCATTCTGGTTCTTGAAGATGGATTCGATATTGACAGCTACCGGAATAACACCTGATATAGTCCACGCAGTCAAGTGGTTCTTGAGTACTAACATTTGTAGTGGCACTGAGTCGCAGAGTTGTATTTGAACCAGATCCAGCCAGTTGCAAATGTATTAGATGATGGTGGTCCTGGTACTCAGAGACGTATCGCCCCTTCTTCTCCCTCAGTTCATGGAGCTCCACGAGACCATATGGATCACATCTTTGGCGGATTAAAGGTCGCGAAGTGATGTCGAAATTGATATCATCGCCTTAACAAGGCGCCTTTGTCCAAGGGAAACGATGTATTTCAACGCTGCTAAACCGCAATTCTAGCCGTCTTCGACCGCGCAAGCTTAGTCTGGGAACCCCTCATCTAAGCCTCATCGTAGAAACGAGGCCCGGTAATGAAGAGATTTTGGTCGTCAACGATTGACCGTCTTCTTACCTGCCGGCAACCGGTTAGAGATTCAGACTACCACGCATGGTATTTCGTGGGACTTGGTGTGTAGGGTGGGTATCGGATAAGGGCTCGCAATCAATCCCTGAGGCCTAGCATAGGACGTCGAGTACTTTGTTTCCCTGAGGAAATGAAGAGAATAAAACAAGATTGTTCTGGTACTGGTAACAATGCCAGCAATCCTGGTTCTCACACCGCAGGCGCGTCAAATGCGGTAGGGCGCACGGGCTAAAACCGAACATTGTCGAAACCAATTTATTATCTATATCCTTTGAAAACTTTGCGGTTCCGCGACCGGAGCCGATTCATGAATTTCACGCGTTAAAGTTAAATACAATCAAAATCGATGGAAGTACGGAATCATGAAGATAGAACAGCAAACAAATCGGGGAAAATATAGGTTATCAGGCCATCCGCTTAGCGAGCCTACTTTCCTATGACAACACCCAACAGACCACAAAGTAGGGTAATAACAGTTCCAACAACTCCCTTGAGACTACACCCCACGCGTCAGAGAATGATCAGAGTCCAGAAAATAATGACACCTACAGCAATGCGATAACCGCGAGCAATCCAGGAACGACAAGCTCCAGCGTCACGAGAAGCTTGAACAGCGTGGCACCAACAACTCCCAGGAGTCCGCCCCCAATGCATCCGCAACCAGAGGATCCGAGGCCCTGGGTGGTTTTATTGATATCCTGGCACCTTCCGTTAGCATTAACATCAAGACTCAAGACATTGACATACATTCATAATACTGGCAGCGAGAGCAGCGACGTCGCTCTTTACGTCTCTCTTGGAGATGACGCCTTGGACCTGGAGGGAAAACACGGACGAAGTGGCGCCATCGACGGCGGAAATGACTTGGTTGAGGAGGGGTGTGACCGAGGCAACCGTTGCGGTCTTGTTTCCGACCAGAGCGTCTGAATCATGGGTTGGAATGAGAATGTTAATAAGAAAAAGATTGTTTCTACCAATCTGAGGAAGGACAGTGTCCGTGGTAGTCTTCAGGTTGTTGAGAACGTCCATGACGCTGGCAGGGGCGCGGGTGATGATCGGGGCTGGATTAGCCGCGACGAACGAGGCAAGAGAGAAAAAGACGAGCGCGAGTTTAGAGGAGAACATTGTTACACAAGGAAGGATTCTGGACAAGGTAGAGCAAGTGCTGGTATGTACAGTCGAGTTCGAAGGCCTTTTATACCGCCTTGGATATACATCTTACCATAGTTTGAGGGCGTATGGATACAGTGAATCCGAATAGAACCCAATGTACAGCAATGTTGCAGCGGTGGTTGATAGATACAACTCCGAGTCCGAGCGTAAACACTATGCGTAAACACATGTCTTAGTACGCCAGGTGGTCTGTCCGTTAGAAGTCAGGATTCCAGTGTGTCCAGCATGGTGTCTGCAGACCGTTCTTCTCCTGTCAATGCACCACCAGAGGCCACTGCTGACATGAAGGAGCGGCGCCATTCGAAATTCGAACAGGAAAGCCAAGAACAATACGCACGTTAAGGAATGCCATGGAGTCTCTCCTGAGTCCTAACATGGTTTAATGCACGTAAGCACACGGAAAGTTTCGTAACTTCGAAATTTGACGATCCAACGTGAAATTACAAGTTGTGTAAGAAGAACATGCAGCTGAAGATGATCGGACTACATTCAGTGTACACGCTTGATTGAGAAGAAGACGCACGCTATGTGGCGGCGGATCCTTCAGGTACTCCGATGTCTAAAATTAATCATGCGACGGAGGCTCCCATCCCTCGTGGATCATAATCTTCCTGCAATATGAAGCCTATTCTGGAAAAATTGCCCATTCGCCTTCCAGAAGGTTCTCACACCGGAATTTCTGAGCCATGATGACGATGATGAAGATCAACCGCTGGGGTCATAAGGATGGTATTCCGTATATCTGGGGGGTGCCTCCGCATCTTCCCGTCGTATTGGATGGTGTATAACACTCTCGTCATAATCCGAAGGGGAGAGCAAACCTGGTGTCCTAGGACCTTGAGAACTGCCTCCAGACTGCTGTTCTTCCAGGCGCTGCATCTGGGTCTGCAGTGCAGCAACTCGTCCTTCCAGAGATTTTCCACGAGACAGGCGCTCTCCACTGCCAATCACTTCCTGTTGTACAGGCAAGGAAGTAGGCGTGATATTCATGGATGCAGAACTGCGATCGAAGACGCTAAATGGTGTCACTTCCGTGGTATTGTTGCTTTTGTCATTATTTAATGGACGTCGTGGGTGACGACGGCGGTAGAATAAAAACGCCCCGCAAGCGGCAGCCGTCAAAACAGAAAGGATGCCGAGAACAATGCCAGTAACTGCACCACCGGAAAGCGCCGAAGAATGAGAACTGTCGTTGAATCTAAACTCAGCGTCAGCAGTAGAGTCGAGTTCAAGTTCACGGATAGTACTAACGTATAAATCGCATAATCGAACGCCACGTAAGACGACTCATTGCCAGTCGTCTCAATAAGAACAACATGCTCCCCCTCGCCTATAGACTCGTTGCTATATGCTAGTGTGTTGAATTCATAGTTCAATGTCCCGTCTGTCTCGTGGCGAAATCCTCCGACGATGTTCCCATCTATCCTGAAATTACATACAGTCCGGCTTACGAGACTTGTATTTTCAGGATAGTTTGACAGGATCAGGTAGATGTATATTGCCGTCCCTATCAGACACGGAAATCCATATAAGCACTAACAAGTAGATCTCCGAATAACTTACCATTGAAGCGAAGCCCGATTGACATATATTCAATAACCGGAAAGTAAGTCGTCGCAGTCCATGTTTCGTCATATGCTTTTGTTCGATCAGGCAGAATCGCACAACCATCGCATTGGTCTTCGTGCTTCCAAAAGGGTTGCCCCGTATTGTTGGGGCTGTTCAATGGCAGGTACTCGACTTGCAAACCAGTGACGACATCTCCCAGAACATCGTCTATCGTACGATTAGTACCGTCCGCGAAGGAGAACGCGATCGGCAAGAGGATGAAGATAAGGAATGAAGTATTCATGAAGGAGGGAGGGAGGACAGATGTACTGGTGGGAGAGAAGGATGCAGTACGTAGCAAACGTCGGCTAAAAAGTGAATGGGGCCTAGGACGACTGGAGGTAAGCATCTGCGTTGGAGTAGTCACAATGCCCTTCAAATCAATGGACTTAGGAACGCCGCATTATCGGCGGATTATATCAACCTATAGCCAGTGTTCGGGACGCTTGAGCTGGTTCCAATCGCCATCACCAAAATTATATATTAGGGCTCGATGCATCAGACATTATTTTTTTAATATAAAAAGCTCTTAGTATGTACTTTCTCAGGTCATCAACACTTTTACTCACCTTGTACTCGCATTGCTGGTGAGTGAATATGAAAGGAAACTGACCTCTCCTTCAGTCATTCATTAATAGCGAAATGGGCTATCGTATGATAATTGGATGGTCACTTTGCAGGATTGATACGATACTTGTCGTCAGAGACGATGAGCTCGCTGTTGTAATTCAAGCTCAGCGGACCTCAAAAGATAGAAGCAACAAAATCGCCTCTTGATGGCAGTTGCCTTCTTAGTCGTACGCATCTAGATCGTAGTCTAAATTTTGGAAAGAAAGAAGCCCTGCCAAGGTATCCTGCTGTTTAGTGTCCAAGTATCATGCTGTTTAGAGTCCATCGCCACAAGTGCATCAGCATCACGAACGGTGACATCTGCTATCAAAACGTTCAGTTCCGTCTGAAGTTCGTTTTACAGAACATAAAACTCTTCTTGAAGCTAGCTGCCCCGTTGGCTTTCTGTCGCACAATACTAGAATGCCATTCGTCGATATTTAACGCAGTGGCATATTCGCGATCATCGTAGCTTGACTTTGGCCAAATTGATCTGGAATGGCCGAGAAACGCATCTAGCTTGCGTGCCTCAGATGGCGTGTGAAAGCTACCGGGTTGCTTGCCGGAGATGCGATCAAAGAGACGAATACCAAACTCTCACCATACCGGCAATGGAGCCATCCAAAAGATGCAAAAGAAGAGGATGGTGGGAGGCTATATGCGTGTTTTATGAAATTCTCGTCATGATAATTCGTTTTAACACAGCATGCTTCATCACAATAGTCATTTGGGGTGTCTTGTGGCCCACAAAAATCTGCTTCATTGATGTTCTTTAATGCAGGAGGTAATTCGAGGGAATTCAATGTGCCCGGACGAAATCGTCATAACTAGTGAGCAGTGAACTACAGAATGACTTAGAAGCGAACATTATTGCCGTACCTTAGGTTCCCACAAGCTGGCCAGCGTGTGGCAGTTGCTTGATTACTTTACTGGCGATAATGACTTTTTACGTTGTCGGCGAATGTATAAGAAAAATGATGCGATCAAGCCAATGAATACCAGGACTCCCACGACAATCCCAGCAATGGCGCCTTTGAAGGGCCGTCTGAAAGATGAGGACGCCGAAGGTGAAGGAGGTGGACCAGACGTCGATGCGGAAAAACTTGTGGTACCGGGGTTTCGTACCGTACTAGACGTTGAAGACACCACCGCTGGAAACGTTATGGATACCTCCGTGTTCCTGTGAATCAAGTTTACGCTTCCGACGTACAATCAAAAAGCAATGGAACGTACGTATACACCGCGTAGTCAAAAATTAAAAACGATGGTTGCGGCCCCGACATCTCTATTAGAAACGAATGATCGTCGTCGTCCAATGTCGCATTGCTGTACGCCAAAACGTCGTATTCAAACCGATAAGACCCATCTGAATCATGCCTGAAGCTTGCCGTAATCTCTCCATCCACCCGGAAATCACATGTAACGTCACTAACAAGGCCCGTGGTCGTCGGGTAATTTGAAAGAATCAGGTAGATGTATATCGCAGACCCTGAGAGATCACCATTGATCAGAATCCATGTACATATGTCCTCCATAGCAACGCACCGTGAAACAACATCTCGGCCGTCACGTTCCAGAGTACTGGGTTGTACATCGCGCTAGTCCATGTGTAGCACATGGCGGACGAAGCACTGGGAGCGATAGCGCAATCGTTGCATTGAGAAACATTCTTCCAGATGAGGGCGCCAGCATCCGAAGAGGGACTGTAGTCGACTTGAAACCCGGTCAACCCGTCTCCAAGCGTATCATCTATGGTGTGGTTAGTCAACTCTCCCATAATGAGGGGACTGAGAAGGAGAAAACGAGTAGCATGGAGGATAGCCATGAGGGGCCGAGAACTATGGTTGTAGTAAGATTACAACCTGTGAGTCAAACTACAAGTCGTGATCAGTGTTGTGATACGGAGCGATAATTGAGTCAGCCTACCTGTTACATTGATAGTGGAGCAGACGTCCGATTTCGCTCATTCTTCGTGTTCTGAGCGAGCACTGAGTGCCTCGAGATGTTCTGCTGCATCATGAATATCGCTGGAGTGCTTCCATCCGAAACGTCCCGAGTACATGGGCTTGTCCTGATCAGAAATGCACTATCTCTCTCCCATCTTCTGGAACAAATGTAAGAGCATAGCGCAAGATTATAGTCCGGTTTATTCGAGTTGACTAGAGTCACAGGAGAAGAATACAGAGCAAACTGCAGGCGCGTGAGTTACTTATGACCATCCTTGGTCCGAGGACATCTGGAACAAAAGTCTAGAGTTCTGGCTCGCTTTCAAAAAGAAGTAGAACTCACCAATGTTGGTCGCTACAGATTGCTCGTTCGGTGACCCGCTCTACTTCTGCGCGCTACTCCAATGACTATTTTCCTGCTCCGTGTGGATTATGAAGGCCTGGAACAACAACTCCCGGGGATAGGCTCAACCCTAGGCATCCTGACCGTCGGTGAGAAGGAAGGGAAGAGTTCGGAGAATCGGTCCGATGCCGAACACATCTTGTCATAAAGTCGATGCCGGTCATTCGGCACGAGTCCTTGCATCTTTGACGACTGATACGTAGCTTGCCAATCGCTAAAATTTAGAGTACTTCAAGAAAAACAAAATGTTCTGGGCATCTAGAGATTGCTTCCACCGATAAGCCTAGGCTCATATTCACTCTGTGCCCATTTTAGTGCTGTATGTTTTACAAACGTAACCCTCTGCCAGTCACAGGGCCGTCTCCAATTGATTCGTGCGATGTCCAATGATATCAATACCACGGTGACACCGACGTCTACCACGGATACCCCAAAAACCAAAATTCATTGTCGCTTTCAATGGTGTGAAACGTGCTTTCCTTCAGTGGCCAGACGTAGCTGATCATGACGTGAGTCATTTCAATCGTCACTGAAGTAAAACATAGGCTTTATTCGTTAAGGCCCATCAGCAGTTCCTGGAGATTCACCCCAAATATAAGGATCATTACATCCAAACCAATGATTTGGATATTTGTGGCGGGATATACATGGATATTCCGAGGGAGTTGTGGAGGACTATCGGCCCACATATAAGCCGCATAAGAACTGTAGAAAAGAGTGAGTCGTTTTTTATCAGTGGTCCTTCACTGGCTGAAATTCTATCAGATTCGGATGAGTATTGAGTACTAGGAAGGTAGTATGATACATGCCGAAGAAATGATAAGGTCGGATCAAAGGCGTGCGTCGATGGCGTGCCGCGCCTATCCCATCCGCACATTCTTCTGATGGTAATATTCTGTCAAGATGCGATTGCAAGTTACCAAACTATGCTGCAAAGGTATGGCCAACGTACTTCCTACCAACAATGAGAATTAACGCCAATCATTACAGATATATAAATGGCGTGAGCGAAGGAAGACTTACTTCTACGCGCTAACTTGATAGGCGGCTATCACGTACTTAGGCGCTTATCTGAGGCTTGATATGCGCCGAGTCACAAGGTTGAATTGTAGGCGCTGAGTGATGTGACTAACAAAAGGAACTCGCTTCTATACCGTTGCTTCCTTTTCATCCCTTCCTTCGCCTTACTCAACAACAATGGGCGCCTCTCAATCCAAGTCGGATTACATCGTCGCTACGGGTGCTACAACTACAGTCTTCATTCGTAGGACCGATGTCGTATGGTACGAGGTGCGTATCCTTAGTTCAAGATGATTATATACTACGCCAACCTTACGTCTCGTTCAGGACTTGATTGATCTTCTCCCCCGCCATTTCCCAAATATTGACCCAAAGTCAATTGTCATCCAAACAAATGAACTGGATATCTGTGTCGGACGGGACGTGGATATTCCACCAAATCTGTGGCCGGAGATCAGTCCTCAGATCCAGAACATTAAGGTCGTCCCTCGTACGTGTTGCTTCCTCATTGACGCTGGCGCTATCTGATGTCGCACAGGCCCCACTCAAAGGCTGACAAAAGCTCCTAAATTGATGGTCCTGTATCTTGAGACATGCAACATGGAAATAACCACTGTGTCTCTCCCCTGCTCTGCATCTGTCATTGACCTGACAGATATCATACAAGAGTTCGAAGGAATACAAATTGATAAACAATTCCTCGTATACAACCACCAAATCCTCGACTCTAACTTGTTGCTCTCTGACTATGACATTACTGATGGAGCAACGATTTTTCTTGAGGACTCGAGCCCCTTGAAGTTGCCAGTCTTGCGAGGAATGAAACCTGTCTTATATTTATTTCCCCCTCTCCCGACAGATGCTCTCATCCGGCTATCCCTCAGCAAAGCTTGGTCATTTTCTGTTCTTTATCCGGATGCGTCAATCACAGACTCCGAAATCGGACAGTCCATCACATGGAACGTCAAAACTCACGAGGATCACACCCTGACCGACATGAGTACTGGTACGCGGGTATCCTATTTATTCTGGGAAACCAAGTAAGTATTCGAAGCTGTCTTTCCGAGCTAGTATGTTGACATTTGTTTGAGAACGAACCCGGGTTTACCGCCTTCGCCACCGGCCTCTCCCCAAATCCCGTCGCACGCTATTCGGACCTTTGATCCATTGCGTCCCCAAGTCACTGACGATAACTCGGTCGTTCTGCGTGCCTCAAAAGCTGCAGTGTACCTCGACAAGGCATTGACCAATCTCGGTCTTCACATCGAAGCAAGGACGTCATTCATCACGTACGTCAGGATAGTTACTATCGCTTTTTTATTACCAATCCTATTATCAGATTCTGGCTTCCATTCATCCTGAAGCACAATTACGTCGCAGTAAACTTCCTCCCCCAAGCCTCGTATGAAAACGCTGCACCGCTCGATGTCGAGCCGAAGCCGGATGTTGTTATTCGTGTATTCATGCTTTTTAAGCGAGTCTGCGAGGACGAGTTGGATGAGTGGGAGGAAGCGCTCTCTCGAGCATCCAAGGACACTAAGCTTTGGAAAGGTATCGTCGGTGCAGACACTGAGCGTATGAAAGACGAAAAGCTCTTCCGGGTGTTGGAATGGGGCGGAATGGAGGTAAATTAATAATCAGTCGTTGAATTTTAAGGTCATCAAATATCCTTGTCAATATTACATACAAAATTTTACTTTCTAAGCTGTGACGGTGGACATCTTACCACATGGGTGCCGTCTTCGCGCAGAATACGTTAGTGGGACTTCTTTGGGCCGCCAAGCCAGACGCGATGATTAAGTTAATTATCTCTATTTATTTGGCGCGCTCCTAGTTATCGGATAAGTGCAGGCATTCCCTCATTCCTATTCGAACATGACTCAAGTAAAAAGGAAATTCGAAACGATCTAATTAGGATATAGGGAGTCGAACCCTTGCAACTGCGCGTTAATAACTGCATCCACTGAAGCCTCCTTCAAGAACTTCTCTTGAATAAGAGATTATCTCAAAGATTATTGTCAAAAATACCCTAGGAATCAAACCACCGGTGGTTGTCAGTGTCGAATCATCCGCAACATTATCCCAGCAATGAAACCCCACCTGTAACTACAATGAATACTCTTACGATATCATTTTCGACAGAGGTTCGAATCCTGAGCAGACATTGATATATAAAATACACTCAGAACAAAAACCCGACCCCGGGTCTGATAACCTATATCGTCCTTGGAAATCTGGTGGTACCCCATCTCGAACAGCTGAATTTCAACCCAAAAACCAAACTTTAACCATGCAAGCTCCCTTGACCTCCCAGGAAGAAGAGAACACATCGTCATGGGGAAACAAATGCTACGGGAAATACTTGGGCACTAACCCAAAATAGGTGGAGAGTCAATTTAGCGTTGACAAAGTATTTGGACAAGTGCTGAAATCTCCTATGGAGGAATTGAACCTAGCGTCAATACATTTACCGTTGATCATGGAGACGTGTACGAGATAAATGCGGCAATCAATGTAGTACTGGTTTTACATAGCGACACTCAAAATGGTATACCGACCGATGTTCAGACACAACGATTCAAACCCGAGTGAAGGAGAAACGGTAACCGTTGGCCAATGGCTGCACATAGCCTCTTGAGGTATTCGGATCTGTTGCCGAGGCTGGGTCACTATGTGTATGAGATACTGCAGCAAGTAATGCAGGAACCAATGTACATACCCATGGGCACCTGACCCTACGTGTAGTGTAGTACATGCTAGTATGTGTGCATCAAATCTCACGACGTTGAAGCTGGTGCTGAGAGGTCGTGCCTTACGGGGATGTGACTGTATCAGTGAAGCCCAATGTTTGTTCGGTACCGTAGCGTAATGTATATGTAGATAACACATACGTAGTATGGACTCCGGTTAGTTTCCTTCTTACTAAGAACAGCGATCGGAATAAAATTTCTGTCTCTCTCTCAACTTTTCACCCATGACTTCTTTCCAAGTGATCTCTGGCCGCTTGTTGCCCGCTGTCAGAACCCCAGATCCACTACAACACATGCAATCCTTGCCTATGAACGAGAAATGTGAGCATCTGAGGTATGGTTTCAAAGTGAATGGAGAGAATTCTAAATATCAATTGGACCGTATGCAGAGGCGCCTTCTCTCCTATGTCTCTCTGTCCTGGACAGAAATTCTTCTTCTCCCAGAGAAGACAGAATATCACTCGATATACTCTTTGTATGGTCTCCACGCTTTGTTTTCCTCTTCATCATCTGGGATGCATGTTGTATAAAGGTTTGTGTATTCATGACCCAGACTTTGAATAGTATCCGACGACAGAGATATGTAGGTTCTCATCTGGGCCTCTAATATAATCAGTCGCTCGTAATACTCGCATGCAGATCAAAGGGAAGAAACATTGCATGTCATTGTGCAAAGTGAATTACTCAATGACTACTAACATTTTGAAACTTACCTGTGTAGCAGAGTCCTTGCTTTGTTACCGACTACTTTGTTGTGTGCCTTGCAGTCAACAGCTTTATCACTATGAAAGTTGTACCACCACCTAGCCCTTTAAAATGCTGAGTCAATGCTGAGGTGGTGGTTTTTTTTTGTGAATAAAATTTATCTTTTCTCACCATATCCACAAGTGTTTTAAGCATCATTCTTAGCCTGAGTTTACATAAAAATAATTCAGCTTAACCAATTTGGCTAGCTAATGAACTAGCTGTGAGGAATATTAAAAAATACATATCTGAATTTCGGTGAGGTTGAGCTGATAAATCAAAATACTAACTCACAGCCTTGCTGAGCAACTAGTCTTGGCTATCTTTAAAAATGCAATAGGATATATTTTATCTTCTCTCATCATGTACTCAAGGTTGATCTTGTGCTAAAGGCTGAAGAATGAAAAAATCAACTTAAGGTTTGCAGGTGATGGAAAGGGTGATAAATTATTATCACATGTCAGCATTTATGCAGCAGGAATATCCTGAGGAAATTATAAACATAATCGGTCCAGAAATGGTAATATAGTCATGAGCAATGACACAATTTTAATACTACTTATGGGTACCAGCAACTGCCAGTTCCAAAACATGAGTTGACTAAGCCTGTTTTTGGCTGTTTTGATGGCAAATCAACATTAATTGCTTCAAATCTCACCGATGGATGCTCGTCTCTTTTCATATGGCTACATATAAGTTCAAGCATATAGTAGCACTATTTTACCTAGCACTGCATGGAGAATTCAATATTCTTGGCTGAAATATTGAAATTTATAACTGTATATTAATTTCATATATTACACAAAAATATGGAAATAATATTTTAAATATTATTTCAATATTTGGGAATTTTTCAATATTTCTTCAATATACACAATTATTGAAATATTATTGAGAATAATGTTTTCATATTTTAGCAAAGATTCTTGAAAAAATATACAGTTATAGAATTCAATATTTCAGTCAAGAATATTGAATTCTCCATGCAGTGTAGAATAATACTCATCTTCACTGTCATCCTGTCCCCCAATATCAACATCTATGACCTCTTCTTGGCAGCTATCAACCCCTGTCTCTGTTCCTTCATTGTCAGCCTCAACTGCCAGATTCCCTGCAGCTTCATACTTTGCTATGGCTGTCTGGAGATGCTTGTATCTGGATTCATGGTCACCTCTGCCTTTGGCACCAGATTTAGCCCTTGGAATGTCCATTCCTGAGCCATTTTTACCATTCTTTATATGCCAGTCCAACTGCAAATCCAGTGCTGCTACTGTGAGGTATGCTTTTGCACCATGCCGTACTTAGTATGCTTCCTCAAGTGCCTGGGAAGTATGATAAGGATCACATCCATCAACAGCTTCTTCTGCACATGCCATCCTGGCAGCATGAGTATGGTCCTTGTCTGCATTCTGAGAAGCAACATCCTTCATATGTTGAGCCATGGTATGTTTGATAGCACAATTTTTCCCAGAGCTATCCTGGTCACGAATGAGTTTCCGTAATGCTTTATGTTCTTCAGGTGTGAGGGACTTCAGGTAGCTGGAAGCTCCATTCTTCTGATACATCTGAAGAGCATTGAAGTAATTTAAGGACATATTTGGCTGAATACGGGCTGCCTGTCGCCAGTTGCCAAATGCACCTTCATTCAAGTCATTTGTTGATTCCATCCAGGCACATTCAATTTTTTCAGAAGTTGCCTTGTCAATTGCTCCCCCTTCCAAGAATTCAGAAGTGAATCTTTCCCATGTCTCTAGTGCTCCTGTACAGAATGATACCAATAAAGGAGATAGGTGAGGTAGCCGGGGCTTGTGCTGGAGAACAGCATACATAGCTTCTGGCATCTCCCATAGTTTTCCATCTAGCGAGCCAGTTTCATATGACATGTCAGGGCTGAGAAGTATATCAGGATTGGCAATGATTTTACGTAGGTGGGATTTTACTTTTTCATGCAGAGGACCTAATTTAAGCATGTTTGTTTCACTTCGAAGAGGACTATGTATTTCATGCATATATGGAACCCCAATGGCCTGATAGTAGAGTGTGATGACTGCAAATTCATGTTGGGTTGCATTGTCCTCACATCCATGTTTAACATTGCGCTTCATATGGTTCAATGTTCGGCTTGCTTTATTTTGTTCAGCATAGGTCAAGAATTGGAGGAAAAGATCATGATATGTGATAATTATTGCACATGCCTCTGCATGAGATTGGAAGCGGGTATTACTAGTATCAGGGAAACAGAGGGTGAAACCCATTTCAAGATCCCAAAAATACCAGAGTGTGTCTTGCTGACCACACTTTTGGTCCTTGTGGCGAAATATAGCACCAGCAAGGCTTGAGACTTTGATTGCCCCACCCTGGGTACGATCTTCTGCATGTTTTGCAGCTGCAGTTCCTGCTCCAAGATCTGCAGCTGCAGCATTATCACGATTGTACATCTTTATTGGGCCAGATATACCACTATTCTCCCACCATTTTGACATATGTGTACATCCTCCTTTAAATGCATTCATTTCTTTATGCATACAACATCCAGCCCAGATCAAGAGATCAATATTCTTCTTCTGACTGTCATCTAACTTTGCAAATTCAGCTTCTCCCAACTCAAAGGCAAACCTTTGAAAGGCTTCATCATTGTATATCTTCTTTTGATTCTGAGAAAGATTCTCCCAGGCTGCCATTCCACCTGCATTAATAATAGCCTCCTGGGACACTTTAAATAGAATATCGAGAAGCTCATGTGGTGTTGACTTGAGAATAGTTTCCTCCCCACGCTTCTCACATTCACACTTCTTCTTCCACACTTGCAAAAGCTGAAACAGCTTCTTCTGGTCCTCTGCATGATCTGTATGCATTCCAGTGACTGCTATCCAGAAATCTCAGGCATCTTCTCCACTCTGACAGCGAGGGCTATGCTTATAAATGCTGTACAGATCATCAACCAGATCTACCCATCCCTCAAGCTGAGTTTCACTTGTATGGTTGACTGCCATTTGAATTCCAAGGAAGAACTGTTTCTTCTGGTTATTCTCATCAATAATGGTTGCATGATGAGATTCCAAATTATTATTCTTATGAGTGGTGCCATCACCACTTATTGTTAGCCCTAGAATAATAGATAAGTATAAACATTCATTGAGTAGACCATTACTAAGACATATCTTTTGCATTTTTAATGCATTCAATGACTTGCATCTTTGCTGCAGCCCCTCCCTCCTGTATAATCCGCTTCATACTCCAATCTGAAAAACTCCCTTCAACATGAACTCCGAGATGATTGGCCATTCTATTCAAAACACTAAGAACTCGTGCTGGATTGACTCCATCTTCAGCGACTAGGTCATTGATTAATTCACATGTGTCATCAGGAATAACACCATTGCTTTTCAGTTGGAGAGAAGCACCACTATCAGATTGTACAGCCTTGGCAGCATTCACAATGCAATCAGGAACCTGTTTGATTTTTGCCTTTAGATTGTGAAGCTGCTTTCTATCTTCCACTCTTCCCTCTGCCTGACAAGACATTTTGGACATCGTGACTTCAAAATCCTTGGTCAGATGGGTAATCTCATCCTCCAAATCTCCAATACATGCAGCCTTCTTGCTCAAATCCTCTGCCTGTGTCTCCACCTTTTTCTGACTGTGTTTGAGTTTCTTCTGAAGCCCATATAGCTGCCATTGATAACTATCAGCACGTTTACATGCCTGAGAAAGCTCTGTCAGGTCCATCGGAGCTAGATACCCCTGTCCCGATGGTATGGGTCCATCTACATATGCCGATGTTTCATCAGATGGCTGATAGATGGCACTGATCTTTGCAAACTGGCTTTTTTGCTTCATGGACCGAAGTTTGGTGGCACCAGAGTATCTGAGAGAGTTAGGATGATGTCCCATGAGGTGTTCCGTGTGCTTGAACAATGTGGAAAGTAGGTGAAATGGTGTAAGAGTGATATGACACTTTGTTTGGTTGTGTTTGCAAAGCCTTCGGACTACTGATCCAAATGCACCTGGTACAGGCTTCCACAATGCTCGTATTGCTTCGGAAAAATTACAGGAAATCTTTTTAAAATAAAATACATGTATTCTTCAGAGCACATTTTTTAAAATTGGATTTTTAATGCTATAAACGCGCTGACACTATAGTATCACAGGGTTTTTAAAAGAATCTGCCTCAAATAATACATGTAGAATTATATTCCAAGCAAAATATTCCTGCAAAAGTATTCGCCAATCTTCCTTGTTCGAGCTGCAGCAGGTGCATCCATGAAAGTGCCATATTTCCGACCCGAATCAAGATCGCTCGGAGCCCGAAATTTGGCGGGGGTTGCCGGTACCCACTACTCATGACTATTTTAACATTTCCAGACCGATTATGTTTATAATTTCCTCAGGATATTCCTGCTGCATAAATGCTGACACGTGATAATAATTTATCACCCTTTCCATCACCTGCAAACCTTAAGTTGATTTTTTCATTCTTCAGCCTTTAGCACAAGATCAACCTTGAGTACATGATGAGAGAAGATAAAATATATCCTATTGCATTTTTAAAGATAGCCAAGACTAGCTGCTCAGCAAGGCTGTGAGTTAGTATTTTGATTTATCAGCTCAACCTCACCGAAATTCAGATATGTATTTTTTAATATTCCTCACAGCTAGTTCATTAGCTAGCCAAATTGGTTAAGCTGAATTATTTTTATGTAAACTCAGGCTAAGAATGATGCTTAAAACACTTGTGGATATGGTGAGAAAAGATAAATTTTATTCACAAAAAAAAACCACCACCTCAGCATTGACTCAGCATTTTAAAGGGCTAGATGGTGGTACAACCCCCATGGTGTATGCTCTTTTAGATTTCCGTGCACATCACCAGGATGCAGCAATAATGTATTCATCGCGCTGTGGTTAGGACCTTATTGTCTGCACTCGCAGTCACCCAGATCAATATAGAACGAGCGCCTATCCATTGGTCACCTGGTAAAGATACCGCCCCCCCTTTTTACAACACAGCCTCTCACGGTGTCCCTTCATTGTTTTATATCATGTCCACTACCACTGCGCGATCAAAGTTTATCGTCATCACAAAGGACAATAAGAGTGCTTTGCTTTTGAGGAAGGATGTATCTGAGTACCAGGTCCGTCTTCTGAAGCTTGTCATTGTATTCACCCTGATCAGCTCCAGTCGTTAATCACTAGCATGAAGTCCTATTTTTCGGTCGTGGGTCACCCTAAGATAGTCATCCAAACTTGCGACTTATCTGTCTGTGCTGGAAATTATGTTAACATTTCGTTTGAGTTGTGGTCTATGGTTATCACCGAGATTGACAATGTCTGTGTTATGATTGGTAATACCGGGTGAGCTGTATTAAGTAAGTCATAGTCCTAGCATTTGTTGAAATATGATTAGGTACAATTACGGTGATTAGACAATCCAATGAGATGTCTTTAGTCGATCTTCTCCCACTATAGCTACACCTATGTCCAGGCCACTTAGCTTCCTATGTCATGAATATATTGTAGTTTTTCTCATACAATGGTACATTGAATCGATTCGTCTCATAACGTCTCGCCATATTTTTTTGATGTATAAGATACCTGATCAAGCACTTTTAGATTTCTTGAGCACCAACTCTACGCAGCAAAGTTCAAACACGGCTCCGGGTGAAATGCCGAAGTGCGGCATCTGACATTCTATTGGTCACATGGCACGTCTAATCAGCATCTGATTGTTGATTGCGAAGCATTCTCACGAAGTGTCTACTTCATTCCCATCCAAAATGTCCACTGATACTACCAATCCTACGGTAACACCGACATCCACTACCATTGAGACACCTGCATCTACCACCGAGATCTCAAAACCGACATTCATTATCGCTTTCAAGGGCGTAAAACGTGTCTTTCTTCAGTGGCCGGATGTAGCTGATTATGATGTGAGTATGTCAACCCTAATAGACATATCGTATCTGAGAAACGCAGGCTTTATTCGTTGCATTAAATCAGCAGTTTCCGGAGATTAGCTTGGAATTTAAAGATAGTTACGCCATTCAAACCGATGATTTGGACATTTGTGGCGGAATATACGTCGATATTCCAAGGGAGTTGTGGGGGAATATAGGCGCTCAGATCACTCGCATAAGGATTATGTACAAGGGTGAGTTATTCATTGTCAGTGGACTTCACAGACTGGAATTCTATCAGATTCGCATGAATATGAAGTATTGGGCAGGTAGTAGGAAAGCATCACCCGCTAAGATGCGCTTTCTTATGTTATTCATGCCCACTCGTTAAGTTTCGTTGTATTTCCACGCTATTGAGTAGTCCACGAACAGATACCATTGTGTCTTTAGCATAATGACATAACACAAAGCATACAGACTTCATAGTTCGTACGTCTGACATCTGCTACGGTGTAGGTGGGTTGCATTGCACAGTACGGTCTAAGGGGTGCCGCCTGTAGAGATAAGGAAGGATCCAAAAAGAGGCGGACCTAGATGGTTCCCATCGATACATTCCTCTTCTGGTAACTCAATGATGTATTCGATCAAGATGCGATTCACAGGTGGACAAAATATGGTGCGAAGGTACTTACTGCCGACAATGAGAGTCAATGCCAGTGATTACAGTGATATTTAAGATGCACGTGCGATAGAAGGTGTACTTTTAGATGCCAACTTGATATTGATGACGTACTTGCTAGGCGTCTTTCTGCTTGATAAACGCTGAGCCACTATATTAAATCGTAGGCGCCGAGTGATATGGCTCATGACAAGTGTGTGCTATTACGTTGCCTCTTCTTTTCATTCGCAACCAACAGCGATGGACATTTATCACTCAAAATCGGACTATATCGTTGCCCCCTGATGCGAAAACTACGGCTGCCGTTTTCAGGTTTGACGTCATTCGGTACAGTATATCTGCAAGCCGTATGGACAATAACAAATGATGCTCATTCAGGACTTGGTTGATCTTCTTTCCCACTATTTCCCGAACATCGATCCTAAGTCAATTGTTATTGAAATAATTATTGAGCCCATTATTGAGCATTTACATCCATACATCCAACATCCATCATACGTTCTTTTCTTATGACAGTTCCCCACAGGCTGTTCAGTTGATCGACGAAGCTTGAACAAAGAATCGACTAATCTGAGAGGTGTAATCAGACTGGAAGACTGAGAAAGGTCACAAACTGAATACCCTTGCTTTGTGCGCCCAAGTTAAAAAGAAATGACTATGGTGCCCCTATTCGGATATGGGGGAATCAAACCCAGTACTGCACCAGTACCCATTCGACAATACTATCCGCATGAAAGTAATCCGAGACTTCATAAAATGCTGCCGTATACTTTCAAAATAGCATTGCGACGTTTCTGACGGTGAACCTTCAGCAAACGAGGTAGTCCTCCTTAGCTATATCCTGGTGAAGACCTGCACAAGGAATCATTCCTCCATTTGATGCAGGAGCTTGAGAACTTTGGCCGTTGAGAAAGGGGCCTTGGTAAATGTTTGGAACAAATTTATTCAGTCGCTCGATATTTTGAATATAGGGAACCGAACCACTCCAAGGGAGACGGACAAGGGGCAATTTAGCCATATATCTACAAGGGAGCATAATTATGGTACACATTAACCGTGGGGATCGCAGAGTAAAACAAGCGGAGATATAAGTTAAAAGGACACCAACCGTAGTAGGAAATCCTCTCAGAGTGGAAGCACGAACGACGCCTGAGTGCGTGGGTGTCACTCTGATACAGAGAATCAAACCCCGAAATGTATTCTGAGTCATTTCATCAGACAACGCGGTTGAATTGTTCCAACCTTGGGGTAAGCCTTGTATTGAGATAGCAGAACTCGATCCGGAATGCAAGGATGGAAGCTCACAAGAAGATTTATTACCAAGGCCGACTCGGACTTGACAGATCCTTGATCTGTTTGAAGACACAAGACAAAGGTTACCATGCGAACGCCTTGGGCTATTTACAAAGGCCAAAAAAAGCGGAGAAGGTAGCTCCTAGTCGAGCTGGGGACCTCGAAATAAATTGGAGGGTCCTGTCTTCACATATCGACAGTCTCACCATACTCCTTAAGGACTCGTGTATCCGGTACATCTGATTGAAGCAAAAGATAATCAAGCCAACGTTATCCATAACAGCAACACCATACGTTTAAAGAAAAATGACATGGACGTTCAGACAATCAGGATGGGGGAATCGAACCCGCAACTGGAAGAAATAGCCAGTTGACAACACGATCCATGGAAATTGTGTTATTGTAGTCTAGGCAGTAACACACGGAATAAGCAACACTAGATTTGCGTTGCATTGCACGAATAGACTGAAACGGACCTTCGTTCTAATGAGGGTATTTCCCCGCATAGGAGGATAAAAGAAGTTCAAGTACGAAGTATCGGAATATCTCTACGGCATCACCTTACGCTGCTTGTGCTCATGCTCTGCTGACTAGTCACGCCTCGAGGTGCAAGTTTGACATTATAGTCCGTCGAATAGTGTATGCTCCGTTCCACATTAATCTGAAGCTGTTGTCGCCACCATAAGCAACCCAGTTCGAAGAGACGGTCTAGTTATATCCTCACCTCAGCTCGTTTAGCCAACTCGGGGTCAGCCTAAGTAGAACGACCACGTGAGTTTTCCCTCCCCACTTCGCTACCACAGGAATGAACGCACCGATATCCGATCGCCAGGCCGACGGCTATCCAAAAGTATCGCGCTCCCCATCCGACCAGCGGAATATGACTGTCCTCTACGTAGACCACGACGGGTATTCAATCTATCGGTCGCCTTTACGTCAATAAAACAATAAGCAATAGATGTGGGGAACTTACGTTACTAATAGTGAATTGGCGTATACTGTCAAATGATGCATGGTGAGCCAATATGATAGGGGCGCAGACAAGTCAGTACGTACGTTTACCGATGACAAAATGCAGACCCATGAATATTAAGTTTGATGACATCGTGATCCACTGACCATGCCTTTGAACTGAGGATGAGAACCGCGGGATGGTGGCAAAGACTCACGCATATCATATCAATGATAGTTGCCGCGCTAACTGTGGGGTTAGCCATCTGATGGCGTAGGGACGATGGTGCCTACCATGTCAGAGATCCAGTCTCGAAGGTATACAGGATTAGAGAATCGATGACGGCTTTAAGGCTAGGGGGTCGGATTTAGATGGTGAGACGACACAGTCGAGTGCTTATTGTACTTCTCGGCATCTGAGCGACTTGTACGGAGTAGTCCGAAGAGGGATCCGGTGATCAGAATGTCGACCGCGGAGGATAGAGCAAGGCCTAGTGTGAATACCCACTATACTCGAACGGTCAGTGCTATTCCGGGATCCTATGAGATAAGAGCGGTTACTCGGAAGTCTGCTTTGAATGCAGAGTATGTTTTTAGGCGCAGCCTTACAGAAACCATGGTTATTATCACAGTGATGGATTTAAGCTTTGGAGTGGGACATACATTTCCGATGTCGTCACTGAATGGTTTCTATGTGAGTATCCTGTGTATCCGGCAGCTGAGGACTCACCGCAAGCAGAAGCTAGTCAACGTGCACTGAAATCAAGCACGACCCCTGCACTATGAATAGAGGCTCTCACCGAGACGGAAGGCCGCTAGAATCAGCTGTCGTGAGCCCATTCAGAATATGAAACATGCAACAGCAGTAAGGGCCACTCACTATCGGGCATGTCAGAAACCAATTTCGTTTGCTAACTGCTGATATTAGCTGACGACAGGTGGAACACAGGGGCGGGGAACTACGCATGAATATCCGATATGCAAAGAAGCTACGAGAAACGTCGGTCAGTCGAGGTCTTGGCTGCACTAGAATGAAACGTACCAATGTACTAGAAACGTCAAAACTGCCTACAACAAACCATCAGATGAGCTATAACGAGGCGCGGACCCGAGCGTATACCGTAATCACGATGGTCACCTGCTCTTTATCAAAATCACAACGTTGGATTACAGATAGAATTGACTGACCGCGATACTCCTACCGAACCACATGAGTGATGGTGGCTGGGCGAATGGTGGGATATGCTCACCAAGGTATAATATCGAGGCTCCCATAGTGGCTGATAATCATGTCCCATAGCGACACCCAGACAAAGCAGGTGTGGCTTAGATCGAGTAGCCTAGAGAGGGATAGCTCAGGGACGAATAGTCGGAGTGGTGAGTGGGAGTGCGCGTACCATACGGCGAAGACCTGCAAGAGTGATGAGCGTGAGACAGATGACAGCGTATGTGATACTTGCGAGTATTTTCACTCTTATCGAGTCGGAAGGATACAGCTTGTAGTAAAGGATTGTTTGGATGGCGACTGCACCAGAGAGTCTATGTAATCGTTAGCTTGAACAAACGCGCTGAAGGGGGAAAATTGCACAGAGAGGCGGAGAGCGCACCGATGGTCACGGCGCCATAAGTGTTGGAGGCGTTGGTCGACATGGATGGAGTAAAAGTAGGGTGCCGACGGAAAGCGAGACGAAAAATGCCCTGAGATCCTTAAATACTATGGGCGCCAGGGTCGCGTCCAAGAATGATAGCACCTGACAGGACGGAAAGGTTCCAAGGTTTGATGCATCTGGAGTCGATCTAGCATGTCCAACTGGCTGAGGCTGATGCGCAATTTGACGTGTACCGATAGTTTGTTTTCGGCGAATTTTTACCCACTTACATGAAACGCCACACCACTAGCCAGCCAGCTTAGTGGTTTGGTATTTATGGATGATGCAGAATATTTAATGAGGAGCTAAGTGCGGCCATGATCATCGGTATTTCAGTGGTGAAGCCGGGGTGCCAGAAATGTGGCGAAAATATGCAAGCGTAACACGTGGTGGATTGATGGGCGGTGCCGATATTAACTTCTACGCTCTGAACCAAACAAATACAGTTGCCCACCTTCTAGATTCGTGCTACGACCATGGCGAGCATTTCCTGCAGCCATTGGGAGGGTCTCTTTATCTATTGTCTCGATACAGCGCGCCAATCCCAAGGTCAGAATCGAACAATACATCCCTTAGATAAGCAGCCGCCATACTAGAGCGTTTCTCACTCCCATTAAAAATGGGTGCAGCACCGTCGAAAAGTTATATCATTGCTACTGATGACGCACACCGAATTCTCCATTGCAGACAGGAGGTCAGCCAGTACGAGGCGAGTATCGCAAAGATGCCGATGATGGTGCACTGATGGAACCCGCAAACCTCCTCTCTATTCTTCAAAAATATTTCCCAGGCATGACCAAGGACTCGCCGATCATCCAAAACAATGAACTGGTAGTTTGTGATAGAGAATATGTCGATATTTCGAGTGGTCTATGGGCGAAGATCAGTCTTTGGGTTCACAGCATAAGGGTTATCTCTCGTGCGCCATTACTTCTCATTCATCTGAACTTATTGAACTGCGATTAGGACCTAGGATAAGTCTAAAATCTCTTCCTCCCAGTCAAACAATAATGATCCTAGTTCTAATGATGATCCGAAAAATCACAAAACGATTCACTCAACCTGTCTGCATCCGCGTCCGTCTACGATGTCAAGGAACTGTTGAACTCTAGCGAAGGCATACCTCCTGATCAGCAACGACTGATCTTTTGTCAAAGCAGCTCGACGATGGTGGCCAGCTCTCTGATTATGGCATTAAAAAAAGATTGGGGGGCGACAAAGCAGTCATATACCTATTTACACCCTATTTGTTAAGCACCATCGTCAGATTATCGCTCGTCAAGGCGTGGTGATCATTCTCTGCCGTATTCCTAGGTTTCACCATCAAGCCTTCTAACTCTGGACAGTCGATCGAATGGAACGTCGCAACACACGAGGGCCATGCCATGATCGATACGGCGACCAGTGTACGAGTATCTTACTTGTTTCGTGAGGCGGAGTAAACTTATCGCATTCGTTTCTCCGGCTATATTCTTGTCTGAACCGGTGGAGGACGAACCTTAGTTCCGAGATAAGATAAGATAGTGACTGTAACGAACCTTTCCACGTAGTATACACGTGTGACGTCACAGCCTCCCCAAAGGATTGGGCGTCCCCACTGACGCGTCGTCTGGCTCTCTCGTCGTCTCTCCCATCTCGCTCCCTCCAAATCCAAGGTCGCTTCGGCATTCTTTTTCGACCGACCCACCTACTCCCTTCAGTGCATGGTGTTTCCGGATTCGGTTGTCCCGTTTCTGGCCTACCATGCGCTCCAGACTTGACACGCGACACGTCGGTATCCCGATGGTTCTCAAAGGTCTCGGCTTCTCTTGGTACCTCCACGGTACCACACCTTCTCTGGCAGCCGACTTCCTCCCCCCTCGTGCCGTCAAGTCTCAGACAAACCACCAAAATACAGTAGTATATTGGTGGGTATTCATCCATTCATTCTACGCTAATTACATTCGGAACTAGAACGATAATTAGCTTATCTACCTCCCTCGCCTCCCTCGTCTCCCCGACTAGACCAGTCACATTCAGAAATTATACCCCGCTTCGACCCATTGACAGTCCAACTCATTGACAGCAGCTCTGTTGTCCTTTCCTCGTCAAAAACCACTCTGTGCCTCGACAAGGCATTGACCACTCTCGGCCTTCACGTCGAAGAGAGGACCTCCTTTATCACGTTCGTAATTATATCTATTACTCTGTAATCTGTGACAAAAATCGCAGCAGATATTGGCTTCCATCAATTCTAAAGCACGACTCCGTCGCACTTCGTTTCCTCCCTCAAGTGTGATACGAACACGCTGCACCACTCGATATTGAGTCAAAACTAGATGTCGTTACCCGTGTATTCATGTTATTCAAAGGGGTCTGCTGGGACGAATTGGATGAATGGGAGGGGCCGCTTTCGCGGGCCTCGGAAAATGTTGAGGTAAGGGAAGGTGTTGTTGGTGCGGAATGCGATGGGATGAAAGATGAAGAACTGTTTAGGGTTCTGGAATGGGGTGGGTTGGAGGTAAAAAGAATTGAATCAAATATGTACGTGACACCTGTTCTACGCTTGTATTATCAATGTATATGAAGTTCTCGATCAGACTTGGGCCATAGATTTAAGAGGAATTATGCAGCAAATCTCCCATCCTAAAATAGCCCTGTCGTTCTCGATGGATGATGGCAAATATCAAGTACATACGTCTCTGATAGCGTTTCTTGTGTTTCAATTATTGTATTTCCTTACAACGAGTCATGATGTACCGTAACATTGCAGTTATGGTATCACACGAGGATCATGCAGATTTCAATGTCCATAGCTAAACTAAACTAACGTCGGAGTCTTCATCCAGAAAGAAATAATGGCGAAAACGGCGAGAAAACTCTAACTACCCCAAATGCCCAAGCGGCAACAACCTTAAAACGGCACTGATTAAGGATCCAAGGGCACCTGCCTCCGCGATCCTACGATTATTATGGTCTTCGTTAGACATCCTATGAGCTAAACGGAACGAAGCGCACTCACAAACCAACGACAAGTTCAAGTGACCCGGGAACGGCAGCACCAACCGCCAAAAGTAGGCTAACAAGAACGACACCGAGGAGTGATATCACACTTCCGAGATCCAGACTGACGAGGCTTAAAAGAGTGGTGTTGATGGCCTGCAATAATGAGAGTGTGTACAGTGCCTCGTAACAAAACCACAAACCAACAGGATGCCGACAGCCAGCGTCGCGACAGCGGAAGCTTCAGACGTAACGATTCCCAATACCTTGAGGGAGCTAGTTGTTTCTTGTATAACCATGTTCAGCTCGGTCAGGAGGGGAGCGATATTCTCCGTAGTCGCAGCCTTGGACTTCACGAAGACATCTGTAAAAGTCAGTTAAAGTATCCAAACAGAAATGCGGGTAGCGCACTGATTTTGTCGAGAATAGGATCGCTTGATGCCTTGCAGCCCGTCAAAACGGCAAGGGCACTGGCGGCTTGCTTGTCTGGCGTGGGGCTTGCACTGACCAGCCCGATTGCGAGGGAGATGAAGGTGAAGAAGAGGAATACAAGTCGAAAGCTAAGCATCTTGAAACGATGAACCGATAAGAGGAGAGGGAGTACAGAGCACTGGACTATTTGGTTCCCTCCCGAGATCATTTTATAGTGTTAGACTCGTACCATTATCAATAACGCTAGTGTGCCACGATTTTTGATACATACTATGAGAGATTGCTCAGACGTAATGCAAGAATCAGCCGAGACCGAGACAAGTCGGAAGGAGACAGCGGACGTAATAGAATCTGCCATAGATTAATAACGACGCGTGGTAGCGAGCTTGTTAAAATTGCTGCATTGCACTCACTTCTATCCACGGAGTTGGAAAATGCGCGCCCATCGTGGATTAAAGGCGACGCTTGTAGAGAACTTCATGAGATGAAAAGACCCAGAGCTGCCGGGAAACTATCTGAACCAGAGAAGTGTCTGCCAAAGACACGACTTCGGGGAGAGATACGCAGTTAAATGGGTGAAGATTCGACAGATGAAACGGGGATTAAATTGAATTTTGAAATTGAATTGATCTGTGAAATATAATATCGTTCTCGGAGGATGGGGATTGAAGGGGAACGATGATCCATATTTGCTTTTTAGCACGAGGAAGGAACCAAGAAGATATGAATCATTCAAAGGAGAGCCTGGACTGGAATGCTCTCGCGACCTGGCCTGCACGAACCCAATATTCCAGATAATTAATGATTTTCAAGCCGTCGTCGGGTTCACATGTTACCGACTCTGACAAGGCGATCAGGACCGGATATATCCGAGAGAGCTAGGCAGATCTTCGGTCGAATATAACGTTTATCGAACTCAGTTCAACGGGCCCGTAGTTCCATTATCTCGGAGAGATATGGGTGTTTTCTTTAAGATAAAATCGCCTTTAAATTTCTTCCATATTCGCCAGATTCCGACCAAGGCGAGATGCTGAATGAGATTACCGGGCACTCATATGCCTGTCCATTTTGATTACGTGGTGTAGGGGCGGTCAAAGATATGAGGAACACCCTATAGCCATATTCAAGGCTTCCCAAAGTTGATATCCGGGAAGGCAGGGAACCATGCAGTGCGTCAAAATGCCAGCATGGGATCTGGACTCTGAATCCAAGAGTATACTGACACTTGATAGTCTCGAGATGGGATGAATAAGGAGAGGAAAAGCGTCGTCTTGACTGCTGCTCCATTTATTTTGTGTTCGGCTCTTCCTGTAATAATCTCACTACTCGGGACTTAGCTGGCCCGACTGACAATGATTCATTTTGTTCTCAGGAAGCCGACAGATGTCGATGAGGAATGACATAAGTACTATTCCTCCGAAACAACTAACAACGTACCGGAACCGAAACTCAACCTGGCTGGCAGGGAAGTACGTCGCACCGTCACGGGTCGTGTTTCGTCAAAGTCCATTTGCAATAACACACTTTACACCATCAGTCTTCTTCAGCGGAGCAATTCCTCCATGCTTTTTCGGATACACAAAGAGAAGGCTACCTCTCTCTCTGAAATTCAAACAGCGAATGATTTACGCGATGGAAGCGTACTGATTGTCGCACAATTCGAAGAACATGTCTCATAGTGTGAAAGGCTGCTCATGTAGAGTCAGCCTCACTGTTGTTTACTTACGAAGCACGAAGGAACAGGAACGGGGTTTGTTATTGAAGACAAGCGTATGCAGTGAGTAAAGGGTAAGAGTGAGACGTAAGGGTAAAAAGGGGGAAAAGGGAAGGAAGAAGGAGGAACTAACTACCTATGAATATATATATACAGTCTAAATATATCTTCGGTCCTACGATCATGCCGGGTCGTCCGCGGGGCTATATAGGTGGATCGTCATTGTAAGCCACCATGCTTACACTCTCCCCACCCCCGAGAACAGCGGCCGTACTGTCAGACAGGGATGGGGAATCCCTAGCAAGCCAAATGTCAAGAGCCTCGCAGTCTTCAAGATCACGGCGTGGCAGCCACTCGTCGTGCGAGTCCGGGAACCCGACCCAATGTACAAGATATTGGAAGCCACAGCCTCTACGGCGTTCATCAACGATCCTGTCAATCAGTTGTTCCTCCATACCATCCTCAGTCACAACAGGTGCATGTCGGGCAGTATCACGGTTAGGAAAGAGCGTAGTATCGTTAGGCAAGAATTCTCGAAGTTTCGAGATGTGGAATGTGTTGAAGCGGCTAGGAGAATTCGGCATATCGAGGGTGTACGAAGATAAGACATGATTCGCATGTGTTACATAGTAGGGACCATCAAAACGAGGCATGAACTTGGCTACGCGATCAGAACCACTGTGAGCATAATCGCGTCTCCGGTGAAATGTGTTCAACAGGACGCGATCTCCAACGGAGGGACAAAAATCAGGTCCTCGATGCCGGTTCGACTGGTGAGCCATATTGACCTTGGACGTAATTAGGTTATCGGCGGCGGTATGAGTATCGAGGAGGATACGTTCAATCAACTCGGCCGTGTGAACGTCCTCAGCAGGAATGTCGGTGGCAAAAGCGGAGGGTACGAGGGGAGGGATAACACGGGGTGAACGACCAAGGTGTAACTGGAAACCGGAGAAGCCAGTAGACGAATTAATCGTGTTCATCATGTTGAAACGGATCCGAGGAAGAGCGGCAACCCATCCCTTTTGTGCACGATCGACATGAAACCGGACACATTGAACGACTGTTTTGTTAGAATGCTCGGACGTGCTGTCAGTCTCAGGGTGGAAAGACGAGGAGAGTGCGAGCTTGACACCGGTCAGTTTGTGCAAGGCATGCCAAAACTTCGAGATGAAGAGTTTGTCCCGGTCGGACACGATTTCGAGTGGGAGGCCGTTCTCACAGTACCAATTGTCAAAAAACAACTGAGCCATACCTTCTGCAGATAAATTAGTATGGCAAGGGACGATACAAATGTCAGCACCAATGCGATCGGTGAACGTGGCTAAGCAATTAAAGCCGGAGTCTTCAGGAAGGGGACCCACAAAATCAATTGCTACACAATCGCCACGACGCTCGGGTACAGGCAAGGGGTGGAGTGGACCAGGGACTTTAGAGGTCCTTGATTTATTTCATTGACAAGACTCGCAAGAAGGAATGTAGGAGAGCTCCAGGTCATGGCGCATGTTAGGCCAGTAATAACTATCACGAAGTGTGCCATAAGCCTTATCAGCGCCGAAGTGTACGAGAGTGTCATGTGCGAGGCGGAAAAGTTGTTCCCGAATCGAACCAGTCCGAGGTATGAGCAAGCGATCGCCTATGTACCAAAGGTCATTAACATTCCGGACGTTAGGCAGGATCGTTTGTCCGAGTACAAATTTCTTGCAAAATTCATCAGTCAAGTAACCTGCATAGATTTCTTTAAGAATCTTCTCGTCCGCTGCGATCAAGAGGGAGTTTTGAGCGACAGGAGCAACATTGACTGGCAGGTGACCTGCTTCTAGCCACGACTTCCAACAGTCCACTTCGGCAGGATCAACATCTGGAACGATTTCTGCCAGGTTATCAGGCAGACGAGAAAGTGCATCGGTGATGGTATTATCCTCGCCACGAATATAATTAATTGTCATGTCATATTGTGCCATCTCTTCCATCCAATGGGCCTGGCGACGTGAAAGGGCCTTCTGGGTTTGGAAGTTTTCAAGGGTTCGGTGATCAATAAAGACCTGGAACTGATTGCCGAGTAAGTCAGCACACCACTTTTTAAGTGCATGAACAATACCCAGCAGCTCTTTCTCGTGTACGGGATAATGCAATTGCGCGCCTTTAAGCTGCATAGAGTCATAAGCAACGGGACGGGCAGTTTCCCAAGTAAGTCCCCATGAGAGCACAGCACCAGTTCATCGATCGCTGGCATCCATAGTCACAAAGATCTTATTCTCGCCGGGGTTCAAGTGGTCAATCACAGTAAGACAGTCTGCAGAGACTACGAGTTTCTTGATCAAGTCGAAGGTGGCCTGATGTTCTTCTGTCCAATTGATGGCCACGGAGTTCTTCACACCAGTGAGAGGGGTCAAAATAGCTGTGAATTCCGCCAAATTTTGAAGGAAAGAAGCAAGGTATCGGACCAGGCCCAAAAATGCATGGACATCACCTGCTGTTTTTGGGATGGCCCAGTTCAAAATTCGAATGACTTTGGAATTGTCGGGTTCAATTCCTTTGGTGGAGATCTTGTGTCCAAGAAATTTGAGTTCATAGCGGAAAAATTCTGATTTCTTAGCATTGCAATACAATTTTTCCTTGCGAAGGCAGTCCAGAATGAGACGGACATGCTCTTGATGTTCTTCCAGTGACTGGGACCAGATAATAATGTTGTCTAGGTAAATGTGACAAATTTTCCCAATGTAGTCACGAAGTGCATCATTCACACGACACTGATGTACGGAAGGAGAGTTTTTCATTCCCTGGGGCATTACCGTCCATTCGTAAAGTCCAAAAGGAGTGGATACGGCGGTCAAAGGAATACTATCTGGATGCATCCTGGTGTGGAAAAAGCTATCGGTCATGTCGAGCTTGCTCCAAATCTTGCCGTTGCTGGCATCAGCCAAAATGTCGTCAATGCAATGGAGGGGATATTTATCGGTCACAATGTTTGAAATGAGCTCACGGTAATCGTTTACCCAGCATGGGAGGACAGTGGTATCAGGTTTCAGGATCAAGAAGGCAGGTGAAGCATGTGGAGATGAGGATTCTTGGATACGACCTGCATCAAGATGTTGCTTGATCAGGGTCTGCCACACAGCACGAAATTTGCGAGGGCACGCATAGGAACGGGAAGTGATAGTCTTTTCCGCATTCTTTAACTCAATCTTACATGTCACTTTATCCGGCATTTCGTCAATGTGGGGCAGGGGCTGAAAGATGTCTTTGTAGGTGAGCTTTGCGTCTACTTCAAGTTTACTGCAATGATCAACAAGGGCGAGGCACTCAATCCGTTCACGCACGGCAGCAATCACGTCAAAAGGTTTTATTGGCTCACAACGAGCATCGATGGCATCATGAAAGGAAGTACAATGTGCAGTCAATTGCATACGAAAGGTCGAGATATTTCTACGAGTAGCTAAGAGGCTCTCTTTAAGACGAGGACGAGGGGGAGGAGGCGGTGGAGGCAGGGCCGGGTGTAACAAATCGAATCCAGATGGTTCAAGTACCGCCGATCTGCGAGAAGAGCTAATAGTAATATTATTATGCAATAAAAACAGGAGGCCGAGGATAATATCGGTGCAAAGTCCAGGTGTAATAATTGCACGGGTTGAGCAAGTGGAGAACAGATTTTGAGGGTCATGTAATTGTATCAGGACATATTCGGTCAATGCTGATTTCAAGGATTGTGATGGAAGAGCGGTGTCGATAGTGATAGGAGAGTGCAGCCGACGACAACGAAGCCCCGATTTATCAACGATTTCCAGCCTAATGAGTACAAACGGTGAGCCAATGTCCAACATGGTTGAAACAGGCACGCGAGAGAGCTCAGACTTCACGTTGAGGTCGGACAATGTGCAATTCCACAAAAGGTGAGGTTCCGCTAGGGGGAACACTCTCCCTCCAAATCGGAGATGGTAGCGCTGACATGTGCAACAGGAGGACTCACGGGTGCAATAGTATCAGATGGGTACGATGTGGTCATTATATAGTCGTCCGAATCGGAATCTGAGGTGTCAATACGTGCGGGTGTTTGGTTCAAGGGGGAAGATGCTCCTGGTGGCGAGGATTGTGGGGGCGGTGTTCGTGGGTGAGCACGAACGGGTGACGATGGGTCTGAGGTTGGACGGTGGAGGTATTCGCCCAGGTAGGCGAGTTGTTTTTGCCGAGGAATCCACTTTGTTCTCGATGGAAGAATCAATATGTTCGAGGTTCAAGGGTGCAAGGGCGAGATCAAGTTCGAGTTCGAGTTATAGCGAAGAGCGAGTTCAAGGATTCTATGTTCGATTTAGCACCCCGTTCGTTGTTCAAAAAAAAAGTGAAAGGCTGCTCATGTAGAGTCAGCCTCACTGTTGTTTACTTACAAAGCACGAAGGAACAGGAACGGGGTTTGTTATTGAAGACAAGCGTATGCAGTGAGTAAAGGGTAAGAGTGAGACGTAAGGGTAAAAAGGGGGAAAAGGGAAGGAAGAAGGAGGAACTAACTACCTATGAATATATATATACAGTCTAAATATATCCTCGGTCCTACGATCATGCCGGGTCGTCCACGGGGCTATATAGGTGGATCGTCATTGTAAGCCACCATGCTTACATAGTGCCACGCATGGTGATAAGTGTGAAATCTGAGTTATGCCTTGGCTGCCTGAGTTGCAGTAATATTTGAGCTGAGGTGCAAAATACGGTCATGTCCATCTATGTGAATGCTTTTTGGCCTTTGCGCATCGCATACCTCGACTCGGAAATTTCTAGGCTGAAGCAAGGAGAGTTCGGACCGGAAACCCCCGTTGACTCGGAAGTAGCCAACCCGAGAAGCCGCCTCGTTCCTTTCCTCTCCACTTGCCATCATGTTTGATCGCATCGGTAGTAATGATCGCACCTCTCCACCTTAGGACTATCTTTTCTTTCCTGTACATCAGTGACTATACTATAGAAGAATAGATGTGGTTTTTGTTGAGACAGCGCCCGTGGCGTGTGTTTATTCAATGCTCGTTGGTTCTCTCAGGTTGTCATGAGCGGGGTGTTCGGTGTCTTCTGCTGTATCTAACATCTCCACATATTGATCAAATACACATAAACTCTACCGACGGCTGTCTTTCCCAGAATGTAAGGGCCAAGAAAAAACAAATAACCACGTCAAACGTCGTCGAGACTGCTTTAAATGGATCTATGCCCTACTTGAACTTTAACAGCCATTCGCCTATCAATGCGCCATTCACAGACTTTGATTTCACTAGGGGGACATGTAAGTCTACTCTTATTCTTCAATTCATCCTCGCCTCTGATTTTAATCAATTTCTAATCTTAGCAGCTTTACTTCCTTCGTAGATAAACGAAGTGGTTTCGCCAGTCCCACAGAACATCCTCCCTTTTTTCCCCCAAGTTCCTTCATTGGTGTTCTACGCTATTCTCCACCGTCAGAGTGTTACTTTCCTCCACGTGTATTTCTTGTACGCGCATGCCTAGGGAATCTCTTTGACTTTTCTGAAGCCCAAGCTTGCCTCTGAGTTCGATTCCGTGGAAGGTGGGATCATCGTCCTCTGTCTCATCCAGGACTAATCAAAATTTATCATGTACAACGATGTCTCCGCCGATTGGCGATTATTTCTTCTATCCCTTCCAGGACTCTGTCTGTTTCTACAGCACTTCCTCGTCCCAGTAAAAAACAGGTCTTCATTCAAGGAGGATATTGCAATGATGGCTGGCGACGATCATTAAGCAGATCACCCAGAGACACAGATTGTAAGGGATGTGAATTTCCATACATACATCATTTATTGTGTTTTATTTACCTAGGCCTTTCGCTGTTACATATGCGCCGTTTCGGCTTTTTCACTCCTTACCTATTGATTTTACCTTGATGTCGTCTCTTTGACCTCCTTCGTACTCTGGCTAATATACGCCGATCGTGCTCGTTGTTGGGTTGAAGAACCCCCTTGAGGTGAAGTCTTTACACAGATGTTCCAATGGGCACGAACACCTCTTTTGGGCTACAGATGCGAACATACCGCACATACGTCGCCATGTTATGGTGCATATAGCCTCGCAATTGTGAACATGTTCGTGAATTCATGTTCATCCTACGATGCCACAAAATCCGTCCAATTTATCAGGTTGCGAATGCGTTGTAAACCTTCCATCTTGTCCAACTTCCGAAAGAGCACCTATCACCAATGAGTCCTTCTAATATCCATTCTTGCCGTCAGGCGTAATACCACGACCCGGAGACGATCTCAACGGTTGCGATGTAGATCATCCATGGCGAGCTTCGCGGCTTGTAATCGAAAGAGCATACCTGGCAATATGTCTCTGACGAACTCTGCTCTCAACTACAACCACTATGAGCGCCCTTCCGCACGCCCACTACGCTACCAAAATTCCTCTACGCAGGCGGATCCTACGACAGGTCAGATGTCGCTTCGAGATGGCAGAAGTGTAAGGAGGTTTTATATTGCCGTTGGGAACATCAGGCACGTTCTGCCGTATTTTTCATGCTCGATTCAAAATCCATAGACTCTTCACAGTTCTGGGAATAGCACAGTCATAAACGTGTTTGTGAAGCTCTCCCTTGAACTTCGCGAGTCTGTTATGCATAGTGTGTATGCTATCGTTGATACGTTCTGTGGAGTAAGGCGATCGACATAGTATTCATAGTGGTATCCGGCCAACTCGTTCTCAGATTTAGAAATTTTAGAACGCGTAGAAAATAGATAACGTACATATGTACTGTGAGGTAGTTAACATCAATCACGAGGACAAATTAACTCTAAGTCGTTGAAGAACCATAATTCTGGAAGAGGACTCTCTGCATAGAATAGGACTAATCCCGCCTCCCTGATTGTTAAACATTGAAGTACACGGATAATATTTGAAACTACAAAAATAGGTAACAGGAACGTAGCTCTTTCAGTTCTTCGCTTCCATACCTCCCCATTCCAGAACTCTAAACAGTGCCTCGTCTTTCAACCCATCGCAGTCGACACCAACGATACCTTTCCAAAATTCAATATTCTCCGACGCCCGCGAGAGCGACCCTTCCCATTCGTCTAATTCATCCACACATACTCTCTTGAATAGCATGAACACACGGACAACTAGATCAGGCTTGGGCTCGACGTCGAGTGGCGCGGCATGTTCATAGGAGGCTTGAGGGAGAAAACGGAGTGCAATGAAGTCGTGCTTCAAAATCGACGGAAGCCAATATCTGATAGGATTTTTAGTGAAAGAGCAATGATAGAAGCGGTGACTACGTACGTGATGAACGAGGTCCTTGCTTCGACATGAAGACCAAGAGCGGTCAATACTTTGTCGAGGTACAGCGCGGTTTTCGACGTCGGAAGGACGACCGAGTTGGTGTCGTTGAGTTCAGCCCTTGATGGGTCAAAGGGGCAAATGACATCTGAATGCAATTGGCCCAGTCGTGGAGATGACGGAGGCGACGGTGGTAAACCAGGGTTTGTCCTACGAACTCTCGAATCAATATGTGCTCAAGAAACGGATATAAAAACTTACTCTGCTTCCCAGAACAAATACGATACACGTGCACGGGTACCGATATCAGTCATTGTATGGTCCTCGTGAGTATTGACATTCTATTCAATAGACTGTCCAGACTCGGAAGATTTGATGGGGGCACTCGGGTATATGGTAGAGAAAGACTAGCATTTGACTAGGGATAATCGAACAGTAGCGTTTAATGGAAGAGGGGAAAGCAGATATATGACTGGTTTTCCGCCACGCAATGTTAGAACGAGATCAATCGTCGACAGATTTTGAATGCCATAATCCGCGAGCTGGCGGGAAAATTCAAGTTGCCGCCGCATAAAGAACAGTGTTTGCTGATCAGGAGGTATACCTTCAAGATCTTGCAAATTGGCTACCAAATTGTCGACGGACGCATCCGTAGGCAAGGTGACTGTGACCGTCTTTCCCGTTAGTGTCCTGACGAAAAGTTGCATCTGTGTACTAGGTGAAGCAGGCGTCGACGTTGGACTTGGTCCTAATAATAGGTCAGTAGTGTCAGGCAAAGATGAAGAACCAACACACGGGAGATAACTCTGATGTTATGGATCCAGCGACCGACGTCGGCCCATACTTCGTGTGGAATATCCACGTATCGTCCAACACAAATGTTTAACTCGTTTGTCTGGATAACCATAGATTCCATAGAAATGCTCCGGAAATGTCTGTGTGAAGAATGGGGAGCAGGCTCTATCGGGCATGATCAGTGCGCCATCGATCTTGAACTGCAGAATGCTTACATAGTAGTCAGTCACCTCGTGTCTGCGAATGAGTACGGAGGTCTTGTCATCGGTAGCGACGATATAATTCTTCGATGCAGTACCATGCATAGCTGACCAATCGCTCATAGTTCAAAGAGAAGAAGGCTGCACCACCCCCAATTGTTGAGCACCGTTTATATAGGGCACAACAGGGCGCTTATAGCTTGATCCTGTGATTGACCGGCCCTCATACAACGCTGATTGACGCTTAAACAGTCGCGACAGTGACCCACCACCAACCCAGACTAACGATGAGGCGATACACCTCTCCTTGCTGTTCCGACCGAGTTCCATTTCTACTTCGCATCAACACACAACGCCATCACTGCAGGGCTCCATGTCCCAGATCGCAGGGTCGGGAAAGTCTCTATGCGCCTGGAGTCAGCACAGGTAGTGCTTCTGCACGTTTTGGCACAGTATCGAGGACAGAGGGTGGCAGGCAGGGATATGGATGGATGAAGAGCACGCGAGCTTTGCCTCTGATGGTGTTACGTCATAAAGGCTGTGACAAAACCAACACTTACCACACTTCCGAGCTTCTTGAACGATGAATGAATGGCGGGACGTAGCTTGGGTTGTCAGCGAGAAGCAGGCCTCTGATGCACCTGCCATGTCAATTGGGCATGTTCTGGAAGACCAGTATGTGATTCATCTATAGGGATCCCGCCAGCAGTCCGAGATATGTTTCCAGCTCTCTGTATTAGAATTTCGCCCTTGTAAGCCCACAGCCCTCTCGCCGCGTAAATCTTGACACGAAAATCCGCGACATTCATAGGCAGGAGGCGACCAGCGTCAATGGCCACGGAAGAAGTTCTCTGACACGAGTAGTTATCTCCTTTCCACGCAATTGACCTCCCGGTTGCCTCCGGGGATTCTTCATGCCCGCTTTGACATGGTACCGTTGCTGAAAAGGGGAAGATCCATGCGCTTCGACGGCGGGCCTTTGCTTCTCGGATAACACGTAGAAGCGGCAAATTCCGTTATCTTAAGCTTGCAGATAGCATTACGTACGTGACTTTTGGTGACATAGCGGACGTGACGCGCACAGACGCGTTAGCGGTGCACGTGTTTGGATGATTGAAACCTGATCTACTGTAGTAGATCTCTGATTCCACCATGATGGTAATACTGACTTCAAGAAGTACACCATCCTCTTCCTCTTCGCTTAGATAATGTAATTTCTTTTCTGAAACACTCTCGCACAAAATTAACGACGATGCTCGTCGAATCTTAGTCCGACCCGAATGCCCATGAATCTCGCCACGGTGGCACTTCAAACTTGTCGGCTCGGTTCCGAATCAGGGGTAGCGTTGGTGGCGCAGCAGCGTGTCCACCATTCGTCGAGGCTGTGGTTTAATACGCTGTTACACGTTGTTGAGATTAACTACGCTCTACTTAGTTTTGAGAACTAAAAAGTTCAAGGGACCCACCCACCTGTCGTTTTCAGATACTGTTACACCAAGAAATAAAAAACCTCGTAACGAAGAGGCATACAGGGGGTGAGCGCGCAAAGTGCGAAGATGGATGTATAAGTACTCTAGCATTATGTTAGTCTATCAATTGAAGGGCGTTGTGGGAGCATCACGTTTTGTAATTATTTTGTTCCCAATCCGCGTTGTATCTAGGCAACGACTTGGAACCGCAGGAACAGGCTACACGGTCGTATGTCAGAACTGTTCACACGGCCCGCTTCCTATCCCAAGCTCCAAAGCAACGATTCTCACGATGAAGGACGTGGGCTACTACTTGTTCTTTGCACAGGATGCTGTACGAAGCCGTATATATAATAGAACCACTGGGTTCTGCGCTGTTCCTCGTCCCCCTCTTTCTTAACCGCCGAACACTGTCATTCCACATCTGATAATGAACTATAGTGTCGCTCCTGTCACCCGCCTCATCCTAGATGAAAGCGGCGGTGAACCCACTGACATAGATTACCAGGACAAATACGAAGACTTGGCAATAATGCATAAGGCTCTGCGGTATTGGCGGATCCCCCACATGACAAATGTTTAATCGTTCGTACGACAAAGAGAATGAGAGCTTTCAGGTCAACAGTTGGGAACAGGCCATTGCGTTGGTATATATGGTGAAGTACGCCCCCACAGATTTCAAGCCATACTCAACCCTACGTGTCGGGGAAAATGTTCACTTTCCATCCATGAATGCACTTTCAGAGATGGTGCTTCGACGAATGGGGCCAACCGTAGCTGGTACAGACCGAAATCAAGGTGACCGTTCAGCTGTCATCCAATTGGATAAAATCACCGTCCAGGACAAATACGCCGAGCCTCCCATTAGCGACTATGACAACAATACCTGCGATCTCATCCTGTCGCCAGCGACTGCGGCAACTGAACACCATTACCGAGAGATCGATCTTATGCATTGGTTGCCATTTATAAATCATTTTCAGAAGACGACTGTTACTCACAGTGATATCACATTTGAATCTCCTGGGACCACACATTTGCTTTTTGCGCCACATGTACAAGAACTTTCTTGGCAAAATGTTGTCTGTTCTCCAAAGGCATTCATTGTACTACTGGAGCATTGCATATCATTGTGCGATCTGACGATACACGGATTTCAATTCAAACCAGAACGCATTGCCCGGCAAGACTCATTTAGACTCCCTCCATCTCCACACAGGCCTTGTAAAAAGATTGTTCTTTCGATATTTGCCGGTTCACTGGGTTCAATCCTTTCCCGGATTCATGACACATCTCAGCAATTAGGCAAGAAATTTGAAATAAAGACCTTGGGTCTGGAAGGCGATTTATCGTCAATCGAGACGTACTATCTTTATGATTTCCTGTTCCAGAGTAAAGATCACCTCCGACACCTATCCTTGACTATTGAACTTTGTAAGTTTGTTTACCGGGCTACCATGCATTAACTAACTATGGACCTCGGTAGTGCAATGTTTATTGACGTATATGTCAAGCCATAATTTTCCGGCGGTCATTCAATTATCGCGATTATCAAAGTTGACAGTGGGTACAGTTGTGAATGACTCTGGTTTTCACACTATTTTGGAGTTCCTAAAACGCTGGGCACCAAACTCTATACGAGAGTGCCAAACGAAAGTTACCGCCAGAATCGATCTGTCTTGTTTCTCCTCAAATGAGAGCCTTGGACGCTTCGCACACGGGCAAGATTTTAGATTATTCTGTATCTGCGTCGCTGCGTTTCAGGGAAAGCTTCATTTTACTCTCATGTACGACCCAAAGAAACATCCTGCTGGAAATATCTGTCAAATAGTACGGAAGGAATTACGAAGCAAAGGAATAACTGCTTCATTGGATGCCATTGAGCAAGTGGCGGCTTACTAGTTTTTCCTGATATACTTTTCACACATATAATTTTATCACCCTTCTACCGAATTTCTTTGGCCAGTAGGCACTGCACCGCGATAATTTCAAGCATATCTGAGAGACACTTGTAACCTTCTTTATTACTGTATGGAAATTTGATACCTCTACCGAATGCTATTAGGATGACGTTCAACGCGTAATTTCAGCATTGCAGTGACCAATGCAGAAATCTAAGTTGGAAATTGGCACAATGTCACAAGACTCGCAATTATAACTCAGGGAGCTGAACAAATAAATGGACGAGGTTACTACTAACGCTGCTGTGAAGACATCACCCGTTTCGGTCCGGACTCTGAAGTCAGAAAGCGCCTTCTCACGTGCACCGATTACGCGTCTGTGACAAAAAAAAAATTGAAATAGCCCTGTCTTTCCCTTTCACCATGCATCCGATGTGGAGGCAATCCTACTTAAGTTTGAGATTATGGAATCATTTCCTTTCGAGAACTCAGAACCTCCGACAGAACGTGTTATTCACAGAATTTCAAGGAAAGTTGGCAAGACATTCACGTGGGACTCAGAGAGCCTTCTTCAGTGTCGTCGCCAGGGTACACTCGAACCTGTGCGACATGGCCGTGTAGCGATTTAATGGGATGAAGGACGGAATAACGGCCAGCTATTCTGGTGACAGGGAGGTTCTTATCAAGCCTATTGATCCTAGTGTTTCGTTGCATATGTCTCGCGATCTCCTACATCCAGATTTGCGACATGATGGGTCTATGGGCTTACACGTAGTGGTCAGAAAATATGAAGAACTAGATGACTATTTCGATCTTTGGGTTGGTGTCTTCTTCTTCTTATCATGTCGTCGCTGATCGACAATTGTAGATGAACCATGTATTGGTTATCCTGATTCTTCCTTGATATGCATCGGCTGAGACCAGAAACTGGTAGATAATCCGATAGATTGCCAGTTTGTTCTGAATAAATATCAATGGACAAAGGAAGGGCACGAGACAAATGTGTGTAGCCCTTCCTCTGATATTCCTTCGGCTAATGGCATTTCCCTTATAGTCTCCTACATCTCGGCTCATGCGCAGGAATGTACCTTTTACTCCTTCTAGATGGGCATGTTCATTAGGGCTATCCTCGACAATGGAAAAGTCGGGGAGAACGGTGAGTACTCGTCCCTTTGTAACCTTTTTAGCTTATAAATTTGCTAGGCAAAGCTATTGTGGCCTTCACACATCTACCCTTCTGTTCATCGCTCGTGATTCGCGAAATATTGCGTCGGCGCCACTTACACCGACTCCAAGTATGTCGGCATGAAGCGCACGAATGATTTTTAGAGCCTGTATTACCGGTGCCTGGGCCGAGACCTGGAGCGCTACAACGATGGTGTTATGCGTAACATTTGAGGATGCTATGTAGACACAGAGCTTAGAGAACAGCCTTCAGAAATGTCAAAGGTGTTCGACTGTATCTTTCAATGCACATTCACAATTAATGGGTGCTATCAGGCCTTGGAGTTCTTATCAACGCATTTGCGATGCTCTTCCTTGGCTTAGTGCAGTGCTCCTATTTCTTTGCAGTTGATTAAGCATGCTTATGGTTCTTTCAGGGATTCACTGCTTCGGTTGCCGGAAATAGCGACCAATCCGCAGTCAGTTTGAATTTGATATCGTTCTATTATAAACCTCGACGAACACGATACCTGACTCGCGTATGTGTAATATGCAGTATCACGTATCGCCTTTGATCCAGCCAACCGTCCATGCGGGACGGTGAGGACACTCAGCAAGTGCTCTTTCATTGGCAAAGTTGGCTTCCACGTCTCCTCAAGGCGTCGTATCATAGGCTGAGCCTTTCGTTGCCTTTATAACTTCTTTCTGCTGAAAGCATCAGGATTTGTTGCGGCTTCTTATCTCATGCCGTGAGCATGTCGGTTGCTATCATACTGAGATGTTCTCTTACCGCGCAACCGTCACGAGTGACCCACAGCTCCCTGACCGGGACTCGAGACTGAAGGTCCGTGTACAACCACGGATAACATACAGTGGGTGTTTCAATGATGTAGATTTAACAGACCCGATAATCCATGAGTGGCATCTTTGGAGCACCAGCGTCCTGCAAACGTAATGGCGAGGAACCCCGATGAAGGCCGTAGATGTTTCACCTAACTCTCCTTAACGCCTTCACGTACCGGTCAGTTGTTAAATATACCTGTGCTATTCTTACGATTCATTGTTCCATCATCAGAATCGAGATACGATAAGAAAGCGAGGCCGTCACCTCACATTACAAAAACCACCGTCTTGTGACAGATGACATCCTAATTTCATCCAATCATAGCGCTTTTCTCACAGATGAACTCTTCACGTCAACAGGATCGTCTAAACCGCCGTTCGGCATTTTATTCTATGTCAGAAAGCATGAACTCGTGCGATTGGAGTGTACCGTGCACATGCAACCATAACATTGTGATCCTTTTAAGGTTCCTCTATAAATGAGGTATGCTTTGACGCGGTTTCCCATCTTCAACCGGTATGAAGTTCCCAACACCACAAGGCCGTTCATCCCTTACTTTCAACCCCCCTCCTCTGGACGGCTCGCTGACTTTCGCAGAGATAATTGATTACAATGGAAAGCACAGCCCGAATCACCCGTTGTTCCGATACGAGGACCCAGACAGTGAAGATATCCGCACCATTCTCTGGAGCGAGGGCGTTGCAGCCTTCCACACCGCCGGTCAACACTTTCGGAAATACCTCGCCGACGAGTCCTGTCCAGTCGTTGTTGGAATTTTGGCAAATTCTGGTACGTTTTCTTTCACACATTATGGAACAAGAATACTAAAGCCGACTTTGGTAGATACTCTTACTTTCTTTGCGACGATTGTCGGAATCATGCGCTTAGGGCACATACCGTTTCCTATTTCCATACGAAACTCGGCTCCCGCAGTTGCACACCTGATGAAAGCGACCAACTCCAAGCACATCGTCCTCACTGCAGATGCCACAATTCAGAAGATTGCTGACATGGTTTGCAACCACAATGTCGACGAGAGCGTCATTACAACTATTCCGATGCCCACATTCAACAGTACCTACGTCAGTTCCTACGAGCCGCTTCCGCCGTTCAAACAACCAGACCCTACTCAAACATCGTTTATCATGCACTCATCAGGTACCACTAGGTACCCTAGCCCGATTCTTAGGAGTCATAAATCTATGTCCGAGCTAATTAGGGCCTCCTGTATGCTTCCTATATCTCGCTTCATCAGGATTTAACGTTTCCTTCATAGATTATGGTGAAGTGGACCTCTGTGATGAAATATTCGCCGCTCAGTCATGCCCCATGTACCGTAAGTGCCCACCCTCCATTTTACATTACGGTGGTTAATTGGCTCCTTCGTTGTAGATACTCTTGGTTTCTGGATAACGTCAATTGGTGTACTTGCTTTCCCCTCTATGTTTATACGTCTTATTCATCAACGTATGAAGGTAGCGACAGGTGCAATTACCGCGCATTTCCCTCCGAAACAGCCGGCCGTCAGACCCACCGCCGACCGTCTCTTGTCCAGTCTTATCAAGACGAGATGTACATATGCTTTCTCTGTTCCATCCTTCCTGGAAGTACGCGTACCCTTTCCATCTTCCGGGCTAGCTGGCAACTCATTTGTTCAAAAGCAATGGGCCCACGATCCTACTGCTATACAGGCTCTAAAGGCGTTAAAAGGATTAGTAAGTATTGCTATACTTTCCATCTGTGCTTCACGCTGATATGTACCCAGGCTTTTGGAGGAGGCCCTCTGTCTAAAGAGGCGGGAGATATATTGTCGGGCAGCGGAGTTAACTTACTTTCGGCGTTTGGACTGTGGGCATCGCTTCCTGAAAATCTTCACTTCATGTTCACTTCGATTAACTTCATTTAGTACCGAAGTTGGAGGTGTCTCGATCATGTTTCCTAGTTCGTGGTATCATCTTACTCTTCATCGACTTGATTAACCTTTCCCCCGCAGAATATGCACCGCCAGAAGGCTGGGAATGGATGGGGGTTCGCATCTCCTAGCTCTCCCATGGATTCGCTTCCCTTACTTGCGTGATAGATTCGGGGTAACATTGACGTGGCGTTCGTACCGACTGAGGAGGAACGTATCTATCGAATGTTCATCAAGGTAGCTTCTTTATATTCAAAGCTCTGTAAAGTATCCCGTTTATGTTCCCCACAGAAATCCGCTTTAAATACACCTGCGGTTTTGAACTCCGAGATTGACGGCGTCCGTGCTTTCGATACAAAGGATCTAGTCGAACTGCATCCCTCAAACCCAAAATTATGGAAGCCATATGGTCGTGCAGGTACGATGAGTATACCTTTGATATGAACACACAATGCCCTAACTTTGCCGATAATTAGATGATCAAATTATGCACAGTACAGGCGTACGTCTATCATTCTTGTCCGAACTACGATATCTCAGCATTTCTTCTACAGGAGAAAGTAAGGACCGTACCCAACATGTTCTCCGTTCTGACGTCTTCTGTTCAATAGACGAATCCAGGCCCCATTGGTTGGATCTAACCTCTATCTGATATCCGGTGCTGACATTACTTTACACTGTAGAGGCAGCTTTATTAGGCGACAAACGCATTTCTGGTGCGGTCATGTTTGGACGAGGGAAATTCCAGCCAGGTATACTTGTACAACCTTCGGCGGAATTAATCTTTGATCCAAAGGACATGAAGCGTCTAATGGAATATCGATCACTCATCTGGTTGAAATCTTCTTTGGTTTGCTTTATAACCGGACTGATGTGATATGTGTAACAGGGCAACGGTTGCTCAAATCAACGAAGTCTCACCTCAACATTCCAGAATATATAAAGAGGTGAAGTGAAGGCTCGAGCAATGACATTTGAAGAAGAACTGATTTCCCGCCTCCAAAGATGATCCTCGTCGCGAGTCCGGACAAGCCGTTCGAATTCACAGCCAAGGAATCTTTAAGAAGAGGGGCAATACTTAAGGCATACGAACAGGAAATCGAGAACATATACAATGCCGTCGAGGCAGCATCACAGAACGTGCCAGTCCCACCAATTCTGACATTGAAAACGGCAACAATCGTCGTTCGCGACATCGTCAAAGGCGCATTGCAGCAAGACACCGTCGGTGACAATGATGATATCTTCACTGTTGGCGGAGACAGGTACGCTTGTTCCAATTGAATTATATCATAATTAACTGTCTTTCAGTTTGACCGCAACTTCTATAAGAAACTCTATCATGGGGGCGCTGCGGAAATCTCACTTACCGGTGGGGGTCATCAGATCACTGCCACCTAATTTTGTCTTTGATCTGCCCACAATCGCGGCACTCGGTGCTTTTGTGCATGGAATTATTCTGGGAGCGAAGAATGTCGCTGAAAAGGTGGACATTTCCCAGGAACGTGAGCGCGTGTACCCAGAATTCAATGACACGGGGATCCCCCATCAGGGCCAGACTGTCATCAAGCTCCGGGAAAGCACGGGCGAGATACCTCTTATTTTGATTCACGGTCGGTTCTGCTTGTTTGGATTTGATGTTTTTGTTTATCATGCAACTAGGTGCTGGGGGATTCGTGTTTGAATTCGCCTCATACACTGAGAAGTTCCGGACGGCAGTTTGGGCTCTGCAAGTAACACCGGAAACGCCGTTAAGGTCTCTCGATGAAATGGCCGCGTTTTATTTCCACAAGGTCAAAGCAGAACAGCCTCATGGTCCCTATCGTCTCGCTTCGTACTCAGCCACCAGCATCCTTCTCATCGTACTGGTGAAGTTATTCGAAGACAACGGCGACACAGTCCTGCAAGTTGTAATGCTCGACAATTTCCCGGCAACGTTCATCTATTCTACGAACAAGGCAGGCAATCCAGATCCTAGAAATCCAGACAATATGAAGGGAATTCTTGATGGTGGGATTAAGGCGATCGGTGGGCTGATGAACAGGGACGGTAATCGGGAGTCATTGCAGCGTTCTCTGAAACAGCTCTTGGACGCCTGGGACGGCATGTATGTTAACGACATCATCAATGTCGGGGTGCACAACATCAAATCATATATGGCCGCCACCGCATTGTTCCTTTACGATTTGACTACAGAGAGTGATGGTAAGGCTTCGATCGAGCTTTTAGCACAGTGGATGAGGACGGTGAAGGCCCCCATTACTGTCGTCATTGCACCCGAAGGTTCTCTAGGTTCAATTCCGAAGGAGGATCAAGAGGAGTGGGCTGATCTGGGGGTGAAGAGATGTCTGCCGGACGCAAGGGTAGTCTTCGTGAGCGGCGGGCATTACGAGTTTCTTACGGACGAAAGGGTCATCCGTCTTTTACAGGAGGGGTACTGAACATTTCTCAAGTTCCCCTCTGATCACTGGAATAATTGTACTTGTATATCTGCCAAATACTGACGTTAACTACGTTGCGCTCTCTCAGGATCCTGGGCTTATTTCCGCCACCCTCTATGTTACTACCGTCATCGTTTTTTTCTTCTGAGAGTCTCCTCAGATAACAACTTCCGTCCACTCTGAATTATGCCTTTGGTTGTAATCCGTATCCTTCCTTAGACTTCGAACGAATGATTTACACCGCTAGAGGTGGAACCTTATCCGACGGTTCGTGTTTACAAGGCCAGCTTTCCTCTCGGACTGAGACGAAACAATATAAACACAACTACGTGTTTGAGTAATAGGGCTAGTTGTACATTTCGAAACAATATATCTCAGGAGATACCTTCCCTAAATGACACGCACTTCTGACACGTCCTTGTCGTATCTCCAATCCTAATCCCAGGGCTCAGTTGAATGCTCAACTTGATGAACAAATGACCCATCATGAATATTGTACTGGGAAAGCTTGCGGTTGAACTTGAGCCACTCTCCCCGATATGTATAATACTTGTTGTAATCGTTTATCAAGTCTGACAGATCTGAGACCAGCGAAGACCGAGACAGCGTCACAACTTTCGTTTTTCCGGTGAGCAGTTGGACGAAAATCCTCATCTTTCTAGGATCGCCTTGTCCAATATTAGTCTATAATAACACCGAGAAAGGAAAAGCATGCACCAGGAATGACCTTGATGTTTTCAATATCCTTGCTAATGTCAGGCCACATTTGGGGTGATATATCGATGTTTTGTCCACTTGTTTGAACAACGACGTAACCTCCAACCAAGACTGGGAAATAATAGACAAGACCGGAAACCAGATCCTACATAATACCCAACATATCAGTAGCTATACGTGAATAAATCACTTCTTAGATGCACACCTCGTAATCGGTGACTCTGTCTCTAGGGACGAAAACACTATTCGCGCCCATCGTGGCGATGATGTAACACTGTTTCGGGGAAAGAGCTGAGTCCTCGTTCACGTCATAGAAGTCCTGATGTCCGATGTACGTCTCAGGAGGAAGCTGTGTCACGGTCGATCCTGATCAATGTTTGATCAGTTCAAACCTCGGAGTGAGGTATTATAACGCACGAGTGACAATCTTAATGTGGTGAATACGGGGGCTGATGCTGGCCCACAATTCACCCGGAATATCGACATACTCCCCCTTACAGATATCGAAGTCATTTGTTTGAATTATCATGCCGTCTTTCGAAAGGCCTGGAAAATTTCTGCGAAGAACGGTTCTCAGGTTCTGCGTATATCGGTGAGTAGATGCTTGAAGCCTACATTGGAGTACTCACATCATAGTAAGTTGCTTCCTTTCTACGGATAGACACTTTTTCACCCCTAAACGTAGCGTCGATGTATATCTGTGATTTATCAGTGGCTGTCAATGAAGGAGAGAGCGGAATACTCACATCATCGTAAGCTGGTTCTGCCTTGCGGTTGGTTGGTTCTGCCTTACGGTTGGTTGGTTCTTCCTTACGGTTGGTCGGTTCTTCCTCACGGTTGGAATTTGGGGAATTTGTGGAATGAGTGAACGTATTGTGGTAGTGTGTGTGTGAGTGCGTGGTGCCCATTATCGATGAGGGAGAAGGAAGAAGGGCTTCGTGGGAATGCAATTCAAATGACACGGGCGCAGCGCCTATATCCTAACCTTGTGACTGACACTATATTCAGAGAACACGGGCATGGTCAATTCCGCGTTTGCGTAATGCGTTTGTGCGTTCGATGCGTTTGCGTTAAATCGACACGCATGTGCATTATTGTGTATGTGTGGGAAAAGACGCGTTGATGCGTTCAGTGTGTTTGCGTGCGTGACAGAGGTGCGTTTTATTGCTTCTGTGGATATCACGAGTCAATGTGCGAGATGCGTCCTGACTCAAACCTTGATTTTGCCTCAGAGCACGACATCCAGAGTGCTCTACAAGGTAGGGATGCATGCAACAAGCTTCGAGTTCTCGGATAATGCATATTATTATATAGATACACAATTTTTAATACCTGAAGTGCATTTGTGAAATGCAATGACCATTCTAGTCTTATCTCAAACACACCAAAACGCACAAAACGCAACAAAACGCAAAAACGCACCACTCAACCGCGAAATTCTCCTGGCCCAGAGAACACTAATACTAATTACACTGATACTAATAGACGCCCATCAATGCGACCATAGAAACCCTGATTCCCAGACCATATTTTAACTGAATACCTTTCATTTCTTCCACGCAATTACAATGAAGGCAGACTAGAAGAGAAGGTGCATTTCACTGTCCATTTCGCGTCAGTTCTATAATGAATTAGTGTGACACACGAAATTCAGCATGAAGTATATCCCATACCAATTACCCCGCACGCAGCTCTCTCCCCCGCATTCCCCGTCGTAAGTGAAAGTGCCGTCCCTCCCTTCCCAAGATCATCTGTCCCTGTATGTACGACCACAGACCGCCTATGCAATACAACCCAGTAAACTATCTTGCCGCACGAACAGAGAGACGAAATGATCACCCAACGATGCTCAGCGGCCCATCCAGCTTGATAATCGTATCCTTAAAATCCAGTACCGCCACCCCATTCTCGTCAGATTGGATGTTCCCTAAATCCCCTACGTGTCGGGATTCAACGTTATCGGTAGGGGCTCCATGTGGAGTGTTGAAGGGGTTGTAGTGCGCTCCGGCAGAGGTGCATCCGTCGGTGAGGTTGCCGAATTCGCTGCGGGATCGTGAGAAGGCTGTGAAGAGTGAAAGACGATAAAATATACTGGACGTGAAAGCCCCGCAAAGCGGATGCGTCAAGGCCTTGGATACGTCCCTTGATTTGAACGGGCCCGTCGGGCTGATCTTGTTGGAAGATGACATTGCCGTTGACTGTTGCTCCGCGCAGGACTACGCTAGCCTTTGGAAATCGGGTATAATCAATGAGGGGAAAAGCAGTCATGGATTCTGCATACCTCGGAGTTTTGAGAGCCCTGTGGGTTATCTGAAGATATGGGTAGAACTATGAATGCGAAGAAAAGTAATAATTTGAACATGGCGGAGTACTTTGTGGGTTACTGCAATAAGTGACCTTATATGCCTCATGCGTGCGAATTGCGGTGGTGAGATGATCTGCCAGGGAAAAGGCTGTGCCTATGTGGGAATTCTGCCAAGACACTGAATACGTTAACACATTGAGTCGCGCCTGAATTGGCTGAAGAAGTCGCTTCCTTCGGTACCTTCATTTTGAGCGCATGAACGACACTATTCTGCAACGTAGTGACCGTATCCTCATGAGTTCAAATAGGTAAAGTTATTTATTTCATTGGATGGATAAGTACTCATACTTTCGAGCGATGAATCATTGTCTTTGCACATCAGATGAATCTAACGCCACTTACTTTGATTGGTCAGAACATGCCCTTGTGCTTAGACTAAAAATATGTTCGCAGCTGCCAAGATGTCAGATGAACGAAGTTGCGTATACTTGACAGGGTAGAGAAGGTGCTGAGAATGAACTTACGGGCATGAAACAAAAGTTTGTTAAGGCATCCCGTCAGTGCCGCAGTGTTTGAGACGGCAAGCAGGAGGGGTCTTTTAATGCTTGGAGGTTCCTGGACCAGCTGTCATCATCATCAGACGACTGTGTACCAGAAGGTATTACTGCTGTCCTCTAAGGCTTACGGGAAATAGTGTTTCGACAAAGAAAGTCAAAGGGAGCCACGAAAATGAAAGCTCGGCGACTTGGAAATCGTTTGACCAGCCCATATTGCATCTGCAGGTGAAAGCCGTGTTTCTTCAGGCTCCACAGTCAGATATACACTGTCACGCCAGAGGATTCAGCCTCAGACAGAAGACGAGTCAAAATACTGCTCGATACTAGGGCAATTTTGGGAGCGGTATTCCCATCCAGTTCCGACGAGTCTTCAGTTTCAAGCGAAAAGACTGAGATAGAAGTCCTTGCATCATGCAATTCTTGCTTGTCAATCATTTCTAAGGCAGAACCGATGAAAAGGAAGAAAGGCAAGCGGCATTGGATATAACGAAGTAAGGCCGGCAAGCGGCACAGCCTGCTACCTTATCTGGGGCACATAGCCTTATCTGTCTTGTGCTGCGCCAAGGTCCCTGTGTTCAAACGCGGCTGAAACTCGAACATTAGTGAATTTACGAGTTATTTAAAAAACAAAGGACCCAAGGAAATGTACGTTCTGAATTTCGGGATGAAGGAAATTTCATGACATGACATATTGATGGGAAAAAATTTGTGCCTACTACCATTCATCATGCATCATCTCCCACTCATTTGATGTCCTCCTGATAAGCTGCCACGCGAGCGGCGTCATGACTGCTCTGGTCTCAACGCTTCTCTAACACGCCAGCTCATCCTACTTCGGAATGCTGCAGCCCCTGTCCAACAACTAGAAGATGCCATCATCACAGCGCCGACACTCATCTCTACAGTCGATGCATCAGTACTCCGAATGAGCAGGGTGCACGAAGGATAAAAGATAAATATAGGGCTCGTAGACTTCCTATCCTCTCTTTGTCGAAATCTCAATTTCATATCTGATGGTTTGCTTTCGCAGAACTTTTCATTCCTAGTGCATATATATACTGTACTAGACTATGAAGTAGTGATGGCGAAGAAGTTTTCAATAACAATGAATGTATCAATGTTTGGTATGAAATCCTTGAACATGTAAGTACAATTGAAAAAACGAGGTTCAGCTGCTAACATATTGCGAGGAAAAACAATTGAGGCACAATGTTCATCCACTTGCTCATATCAACGATGTCAGAAAAACTACACACATCAGAACCTGAGGCTCTGTAAGTACCTGAACAGTGATGCTCACCTGCTGCTTCTCCCCTCCTGAAATACCATTCAACAACTCATTCCCTATGAGAGTATGGTGACATTCTTTAAGACCCATCTTTAGCATAACCTCATCTGCTCTGTGCCGCTTCTTCTCCTTCGACATGGTGCTTTGTAGTTGTAATGAAGCAGAAAACTGCAACATCTCTTGAACGGTGAGATACAGTAGGAGAGTGGAATCATCCTGTGTCACATATGAACAAAGGGTGCTCATGACCTCTGGTTTAGCCGGTACACCATTGAGCGTCATTGTCCTCTTGGCAACATAGGTTGTCTGTACGTTCGACCAGAGGCGGTGTGCCATGAGATTGAGCAGAGATGACTTCCAGCTTCCTGAAGGACCTAAGATGACATTTACTTTGCCAGCCTTGAAGCAGGAAGTGATTCCCTGGAGGATTGTGGCATCCCTTCCTCGCCGTGGGCAAACTTTGAGAGTGTAATCCATAAGGTTGACAGTGATACCCATGATGCTATTTAGAGTAAGTACTGGCACTGGAACATTTAATATATGCCCAGGTCCATCTTCCTGGTGTTTGGTGCCAAGCATCGTGATATTGACTTTGAAGAGACAAAGGAGGAGAACTTGGCCAGTAATATACAGGACAATAACTGCAAGGATCGCACATATTGGGATGACAGTCCAAGGTATGTCAGGCACAGCGAGAGATTTAATGATGAAATCGCCTCAGTGAGCAATGCAGTTGGGGTCCGTTCTCACATCACTGCTAGGACAATTGAAAAAGCGACCTTTGAATTCATTGTAAACCAATGTGGTGAATGCATAGAACTAAAAGAAGTAAGACAACTGGTGAGTAGGTAGGAACACTATGTACTCACAACTGGTGAAATCCATTTTGTCCACTGCATATATCGGTATCGCATCGGCTTGTATAAAGAACCCACATGGGTACATATGTAACATGAATGCAGTGTTTGCAATGGTCATAGCCTTGGCAAAATCCCATGTCATAGCTGTAGCAAACCCTGCAAGGGTGACTGCGATGTAATGATTGAGAAGGGCAATGGCGAAGTAGTAGAAGAATCGATCGGTGGAAGGTGCAAGTCCCACCATGAAGTAGGTGATGGCTGAGAACAGCAAAGGGATGATGATATCCTCCAGCATGGTGTGCGCAGAATGATAGCTTAAAACCCAAGGTACAATGCCAACAATACCCTCACTGTGCTCTCTGTCAAAGATAGGAAGGTCTATCATCATCAGACGATATACCTCATACATCATTATCAGATACTCTTGCAGCCCCACTGACGTATACAAGATGGCCTCCCATGTCCTTATGCCAGATATTGATTCCGGGATGTGGTAGAATGCTATTCCAACAAACAACCCCATGAGAACAGCTGCCATCCAAGCTATGGCTATGCCAAATGGATCATGGACACTCGTCTTCAGTTTCTGAGAGATCAGAGTGAGGATGACACACCCCACAGGTGCCTTCTGCACATCACATTTATCGAAATGAGCGACTGTCAATTCATGTTTGATTGATGGAAATTGGACAGCCAATTCAGACTTCCACACTGCAGGGTGGCAAACATTTGAGATGAAGAGGAATGAAAGTACTCATCTTGATGGATAATACATAAAATTTCACTGTTCATTTATATATTTGAACATTCTGAGCAACAGTGATGCCATGATACTTGAGAATTCCTTGAAACGAGTTTAGTGAAGTGGGATTTGATGATCAGCAGAGATAATCTGACCTTTCAGAAATTATATTCTGAACAGAAAACTTGAAGCAAAAGTTGCGAGACAGTGCATGATGACCAAGGGGGCTCCAGAAAAACAACTACACACCTGACCTACATTAATTTGTTTAAGGTGGGCTGGACCCCCCCCCCCCCCCCCCTCCCTCACCTTCCTTTTATAGTATTGAAATCCCACGATAATTGTCCCTGTTATCCATTTCAAGATATATGTTCCCACAGTGGAGCAACGGTCCGTGAAGCCTGGCCTGCTGAGCAATACAAGTGTTACATCATTAGGGGAAATTCTCAATGCGGTCACTCCTCAATCGTTCCTGGCCCAGTTCTGGCTAGAAAATGGTGCAGAAACTAATGATACTCAAGATAGCACCTTTTATAGTCAAAATCAAGTCAAATTTCGCTATTTGTATGGATATGTACTACTAAATTTTGGTATGTCACTTATGTGTTTAAGGTCTACTCCCCTCCCCCCCTCCCCCCCCTTACCCCCCTATGTCAGGTGCTGGTTTGCTCCAATGGAATCCCCTTGGTGATGACGAGCAAGGGTGTATTCAATTATTATGAAACTTTCAGGGATAGTATGGCTTCATTTACTAGTAGACCTTTGAACTTCAATTCCATTGGATATCAAAAGCAAGCCGAGAGTAAGCTGAATTTGTCACCTTTAGCTGGGTGAAGTGTGGGCCTCGGACAGCTCTTAATTCAATTTAATTTAATTTTTTTCGTTTAAAATATTTATGTCGGGGCTGTTTCATGCCACAAATGTTCTGAAAAATTATCCAGGATTTATCATGCCTTCCAGCCAGGAATTCAATGCGTAGATGTCCAAGCTTTTCAGACACCCTGCGTTCGCTCGAACTTGTAGCATGGAGGACCTGTATCTGGACAGTTATGAAAGCTCAGGAAAAAATCATCAGACGCTGTCATCTATTATCTAATGGCTTTGCAGATACACTTTTAATTGTCCCAACATGAGCCAAGTTGCTAATGCCATCAATTCTGGCCAAGCCCCCTTCTGACCTGTTCCTACTTGATATATTTTCTCTTGGAATATATTGCAATGTTGCGTCATCCCTGTGAGATATCAAATGCAGGACAGCCTGCATCTCTTCCATCTGATCCTGGCTTCCTCTCCAATAGAAGTCTTTCTTTAGGATATCAACATTTGTCAGGTGGGGAAATGCATCTGGTGATGAGAGTACAGATAAAAGAAGCAATATGGATCTAGAGATGGATGTCAGGTGGGGGACCGACTTGAGTGGCAGCATCAGCTGTAGCTCTGATAGCACTAAAATTGAGGGACAGTCCAGAATCTGGAGTGGCGGCATGTCGTGATATGAAGGCAGAGAGAATCGATGCTTCGACTGAGGAGGAGAGGAGTATGACATGTTGGAGATGTTTGACATCGAGCTTGGGAAGATATCTGACCATTTTGTGTGATATGCACAGTACTTCAACAGGAGATTCATTGATGCATTGGATGAACTACTCAGTAAGATGATCTGACTTGGGCCAAGTGAAAGTCCCCATCTGAAGAGTGGTGAGTGCCGGCACATCAAAGGAGACTGTATGATCCAAGTCATGTGCTTCAAAGAATGGAACAATGAGGGAGAGGCATTTCCAGCGGACAAGGCTCTGGCAGAAGCTGGAAAATTGCTCTAGGACGTCGGATCTCCCATAGTTGTTAAGCAGTTTGCTAGGGAGGAACTGAACATGAAAAGCAGGGGGATCATATGGTATGGTGTCCAGGTAATGCTGGACTTCTGCCATCTGTGATTCGAATCTGCCTGTGAAGACGAGTGTTATGGCAGGAAAGGGAGGCTCTGTGGTGAGATACAATCCGAAATGATGAAAGTCAGAAAACTTGCAGCTATGGCTGCTTAATGAGCTATATGGCATGTCTTTATCATAAAGCTGGTAGGACAAGGGGACATGGTTGAGTCTCCAGCAAAGATGGGCAAGAGATAACCAGTCTTTAGTGGAGAGTTCATGTACAATAACGGTGAGGAGCTCGTTAGGAAGATCCATCAGTGTCGCATAGGCTGTGGCCATATCCGCAAACAGCTGTAAGAAACAAGAAATTTTTGTCATAGTGAGTGTAAAATATCTGGTCAAGTGTGATGCTGATTTCCTGTTTTAGACTCTTACTGATACCACCATCAAACATTAGACTCATGACATTCTTCCGTCAAGTCACACGTAAGTACCTCAGATGCAGCAGAACAGGCCATTCAAGAGATTACTCTATGCTTTCTCAAGGCCAAAGAGCGAAGAAACAGACTTGTACACGAAGAACATGGTTGAACAATGCCACATTTTCCCATTCCGCACCAAAGTGAAGAACTAAAGACACAGTTGTATTTTCGGTTACCCATGCAATCAAAAGAAGACTTGCTGGTTGAAATTTATGCTGTGATTCCTTCCGCTTTCCATGCTTTTCCTTCTTTCGGGAGCTTTTCTTCAGGCAATGTCGACACAGTTCAACCATCATGGGTATATCTAAGGTCTCATACAGTCGTCAAACAGAACTCAAGAATCGAGACAAAGAAAAATGGAGGAACAAAGGAGGTCTGTGTAACTAAGTAGTAGAAAACAGAGGCAAATAGATTGCAGGGAAGGAGCAGTAGAACACTAGCCGTGAATATGGCTAATGCGATATGTGAGTCTGTTCACCTGCTGATCGACCTAATTACTAAATATTTCGAAGGCAGGCTTATCATTCAACATTGCTCATATCTCAGGTGGACTAGTGCTTGTAGGCAGCTATGCTCACCCATCAGTGTCAATGCTCCCTTGTTCCCACAGCCACTCGATACCAGGAACTATGCCAGGGCTTTTCTATGCCTTAGAATTTATGTCAGGGTATAACTGGTCACTGTTACCCACTTATTGCTGTAACTAACCTACCGGTATCTAATTGACCACCACAATGTAGTCTGGTGATATAGAAGCAAACATGAAAGGAAATTTGTAGTACATCCCGCACGAATGAGGTGTTGTTCTTGCCGGTGAGTGGTACTCCAGGACCTGCATATGAGTCTCATGATGACTCAATGTGTTTGTAGAGAAGCAAGCTTAAGCGCTCTTGAGCATGAATCAATGCAAACCATCTTACAGATGGATCTCACCTGAAACAACCACACAATTGGGGCTCTGCCAGCAACTTGGGTGTCTGGCACCAGCAATGTCTTTCACGTTGATATGGACGTGCCCTGCTTCAGGGAATTCTGCGGCAACATTTATCTCTCCGCAAGGATGACATCATCCTGGATCCTTCATCTTGGGATCAGAGAACCGTTTAATAAAGCTGCAAGGGCCCAAAAAAGGCCTGCACTCACCTTCTCATGCTTAGTGCACATGTTGACATTTGTAGCTAGTCCTTTGTAATCTGAAAAAGAAGTTCTGGTCTTGTATCATGGTCTGTCACTTGAGCTGCTGTGATTGTTTTCACATACTTATGCTGTTCATTAATCAGACACCATAAAGATTATGACATATACACCAACACCCATACAAGTATATACCAAAGCTGTGAAGAACCCAAGGAGGTTAGAACAAAGTTTGTATTGAAGGAAGTTGTTTTACCTGATGTGATTTCAGAATCCAAGCTTTCCCTTCTTATGACAGCCTTAGGACATATGAGTCTGTAACACTTGCATCTCCCATCTCTGTTCCCCCTCCAAAGCAACAACCTTATGCCAAAGAATCAACCTTTGACAGAACTAGGGTATGGTCCAGTTGTCACATGTGAAGATGCAACAGCCAAAGATTGGGGAAATGAAGGAGGAGGTAGGCGAGAGAAGGAGTCTGATGAGCTTGAGATCGAGGTGCAGGAGGAGGATGAAGTCCAAGCTGCTGGCCCACCAATTTTTTCTGCCAAGGCAACCAATGTGACGACAGCTTTTGGGATGAAGAGATCAAACCCCACTGTTGAGAGAGGTGTGATAACTGCTTTGTTTGCTGGAATATGTCTCATAAAGCGCTAAACAGGACATGATCTATACAACTACAAAGAAAAATACCCTGATGATGTGTCCTACGAAGAGGCTACATCAACTGTGAGAGTTTGGAGAACCCATGAAGACAAAAGCAGGAACCAAAATTCAAACATGGTGGAATAATTCCAGGACAATGTTAACCTATTGCTTATTTCTGTGAGTCTTTAATTTTCTTCTTTGCCTTTTGCTGAACACAGTGAAGGTGGGTCTGTTCTCAGCGCTGGTGATGGCTTTTGTTGTCCAATCGTCACAGAATCTGCAGCCAGACTACACCGCTATGTCGGCATCTCTACTCTATGAATTGGTCCTCATTCAACATGCTGTTGTGAACGGTTCCTCAGTGAACATCGTCACATCTCCCCTTGATCCCAGCATTACTTTTGTTCCCACTACCACTGACATCTGGGTGAATGGACTTTGGTTCACTAGCCTGTTCCTCAGCCTGACAACTGCACTTGTTGCAGTTCTCGTGAAACAATGGCTTCACCATGATGTCACCCTGCCATCTGGAACACTGCGAGATCACAGTTTACTTCGCCAGTTCTGATATGCTGGGTTTCAGAAGTGGCATGTTCAGATCATCATAGGCCTCCTTCCTGTTGTCATCCATCTTGCTCTCATGATTTTTCTTGTTGAATTGGTGGTTTTCTTACATCCTCTCCAGGCAGTTCTTTCATGGATCATTGGCACAGGAACCATTGTTGTCTATGGTGTATATATGGTCACAGTCGTCCTTCCCAATCTCTCCCCTCAGTGCCCTTACTGTATGCCTCTTTGTGATCTCATTTATGCTACTTTTCATGCTGTGCCACAAGTGTCCTGGTCGCTATGGAGGAAGGATGCTTTCCTCAATGCATGGAGGCAGTGGTGTTTTAATGATGTTCTCTGCTATCTTCCTCATATACAAATGAGGAGTATGAAGACCTTAGTGATGATAGAGTCTGAGTTGGTGCAGCAGATGTCAACCAAACTCGCAGCGGAAGCACTGACCTGGCTTTTTTCTGTCTCTTCAAATCTAACTATTCAAAGTATTGTCATACAAGCCATTGGAGGGCTTCCAATGGCATCAGAACATGAATTCTTCAAACACCAGTCATATGTGGACTGCAAGGCAATGGAGGACATGCAGCAAGCTTTACTTCGGAGCTGTCTACAGCTGGATGAGAAAAATCCTGAGCAGTATGACAGTCATGTGAAGCTTCTCCATGCTGCAGTACTGGTTCTGTGCTGTAGAGCGATGGGCAGCCTCCATAGATGGGTATATAAAGTGACTTTTTGTGAGTCACCTCAAGCCTCTGGCAATACCAATTTTTTACATAGTCTTCTATTCCTCCCCAACAGTTGGCCCTTAAGAAAACCATGAAGCAATGCACTGCACACTGTCCACGAGAGTAGCAAGCAACATGAAATACAACTGTACATACTAATATCTACAATATCAACTTTTTTTTTCTGCATGTGCTCCTAACAAGATTTGGTAGTGCGTACTTCAAAGGCCAACTTATTGTCAGTATCACTTTAATGCTGTTGTCTGTCATCTCCACTTCGAGCCATTCAAGAAAGTTCAAATCAATCGCTGCTGTGGTCATGCTGTGGGACATGAAAGCTTTTGCAGCATTTCCATCCATGCTCTGAATAACTACAGTTCTATGTTGTAAGACGTAACAACCACAATGATGACTTCTAATGAGAGCTGGGCTTACATAGCCAGCCATGACCATCAATGATCTCCTGAAATGAAGTTAATATTGCATGTATACTGAATTCTGAAATGGCATGTATACATATTTCTTCTTGATGAGCCTCAGATTTTGACTAGAATCGTTGCAAGCAGATAACCATACACAACCCACTACTGTAAGACATAAGAAAGCCATTATGTCAAGTACACAGTCATGTAATGTATGACGGTAAATACAGCAAACAATGATGCCATAACATTGACCAAAGATGTCAGATGTGATGGCACCGAAATCCTCACAATCAGTGACAATAATGTGACATACAATGATGAAATGTCAAAGTGAAGACGTAACATACAGATATAGACAACACAGATAATCCACATGACTAGGCAGAAATATGAGATGTCATGGAAGAAAGTGGCAAATGGAGAACGTGATGGAATGGAAATGTGAGATGTCATGGAAAACCAAACTAGGTGGCGAAATGTAGCACCTTTTGAATGGATAAAGACTTAATCCCACGCCTCACAATATCAAAAATAGGAGGGACGTGATTGAATTAGATGAAAGCGAATCTACTGCCAAAGTTGCTGTCAATAGCGTGCTATAAACCTACTACCAAGGTAGCAGGAAAAATGAGAGAAAACAGAACGCGGCCCAATCAAGTTGCATAAGCTTATATATGTCATACCAGAGTGACTAAGCATGTGGGCATTGAAGAGCTGTCTGAGTGCACAGAGCTAGAAATGCAACAGCGTCGAAGACACTGATCACACCCACACCCAACACTACACACACAAACAGGCTCAAGTTCATGGGGGGATTCTAATGTGATGAAAGTAGTGAACCAATACAATGGAATTCTCAATATCTCTAAGATACATGTGCAGCAATAGCGCTCATATAATATCTAGACTTCTCTAAGTCCAAAGGCTTTTCTCAAGAACAAGAGGGTGCAACTTCCATTGCCAGGCCTCAAGGCAAGGGTGTATAACACAATACAACTTCGTCAAACATCTCTACAACTTTCTAGCAGTCGCTCGGGACTCTAATAACCACTGCACACAATCAATAACACCCTAAACACCACATAAACAACTGCGCTCGAAGCAGAAACCAATTCCTATTAAACTCAACACACTAATAAACCTCACGTGTCGCACGCTAAACCAAAACCTTTGCAAACACGTGGAGAAGTGTCTACACTGACACTAAACTCCGAAACTTCCACAAGAGCCACAGGGTTTGAACCTACATGCTTGAGCTTCCAACCGATTGTAGATTCACAGGATTCGAACCTATGCAATCCAGAGAAACCCAGTCCGACAAGCCAAAGGGTTTGAACCTTTGCCAACCTGCAGAAATAACACAGAAGAGTGAGCACTAATCAAGCCAGAGGGTTTGAACCTCTGCCACCTGTAATGCCTCGCATCACACAAATGCCCTCAAGAACTCGAAAGGGTGACCTTCAAGACACTGTACTCTTATTCTCTCACAGAGTGCAAGTCAAACCAAAACCAGACTCTCTGCAT
>JAUEPR010000102.1:0-147960 GCA_030435655.1 Armillaria novae-zelandiae | reverse complement strand
TTCGAAAATGGCTATAGTAAGTTATTTCGACCTCGTTGCTACACAGTTTTCCTTCGTTTTCAATTCACAACCCTTTTGTTTTTCAGGTGAAAATTTACGAGGATATTCTGCAGCTAAACAATCGTCTTTAGTTTGGTCGTTACCCGTTCTGTGTCGACAATTCCTCACCACGCCTCTGGATCCGGAAAAATGGTTCTGGATGCAGGCAGTTACCAGTGATCAGGATAGGGAAATCTTAGAGTTTGGAAAGGCTATGGGACGAACTCTTAAATTTGTCGCAGATGAAAGTTGGAGCAAAGGTGATCCACCAAAAGATAGCATTGATTTTATTCTTCCCGTTCGTGGCACGCACAAATCTGCAAACCACTTAGACACACTTGTACTGGTGAAGGCGATGGACATCGCCGCAGGTTTTCTGAGATTGCCTACCCGATCTTACTACCCTAGTTTTGGGAAAGTGATTAAATTGGAGAATAGTCACGTTGGGGTACATTCCCTTGCAAATTGTGCGTTAATCATACACCTGATCATGACATCAGTATCTTAAAAGGCTCGATGATTGGCTGAGGAAACTTGAACAAATCCAAACATCCTTTGGGATGTACAGTGAACGAACATCTATACCGCTTCCGGCTGTAGTACCAGGTAGAGATGAAGGCGAGGTCATCCTCCATAACGACGTTGAAGTGCTGTCTAAGTGCGCAGAGCTAGAAATGCAACAGCGTCGAAGACACTGATCACACCCACACCCAACACTACACACACAAACACACTCAAGTTCGTGGGGGGATTCTAATGCGATGAAAGTAGCGAACCAATACAATTCAATTCTCAATATCTCTAAGATACACGCGCAGCAATAGCACTCGTATAATATCTAGACCTCTCTAAGTCCAAAGGCTTTTCTCAAGAACAAGAGGGTGCGACTTCCGTCGCCGGGCCTCAAGGCAAGGGTGTATAACACAACACAACTTCGTCAAACGTCTCCACAACTTTCTAGCAGTCGCTCGGGACTCTAATAACCACTGTACACACTCAATAACACTCTAAACACCGCTTAAACGACTGCGCTCGAAGCAGAAACCAATTCCTATTAAATTCAACACACTAATAAACCTCGCGCGTCGTGCGCTAAACCAAAACCTGCACAAACACGTGGAGAAGTGTCTACACTGACACTGAACTCCGAACCTTCCACAAGAGCCACAGGGTTTGAACCTACGCGCTCGAGCTTCCAACCGATCGTAGACTCACAGGATTCGAACCTATGCAATCCAGAGAAACCCCGTCCGACAAGCCAAAGGGTTTGAACCTTTGCCAACCTGCGGAAATAACACAGAAAAGCGAACACTAATCAAGCCAAAGGGTTTGAACCTCTGCGCCTGTAATGCCTCGCGTCACACAGATGCCCTCAAGAACTTGAAAGGGTGACCTTCAAGACACCGTACTCTTATTCTCTCACAGAGCGGAAGTCAAACCGAAACCAGACTCTCTGCACGGAGTGCCGCGCTATTTTCTTGTCTAAGCGCGCGACTTAAATCACACAATAGATTTCTAATATGGGTTGTATTCTCTCTCGAAGTTCCTAGCTACTCTAAGTGCTAGAGCGCGTGGCTGAAAAGCTTTGCACTATTACACCGGGGGCTCGAAACTTGTACTCTACATCTACACTACAGTATTTATACAATTCTACATCATACACATCGATACAACTTGATACAGTACTGTTAGAACCTCGGAACATTATTCCTCGCAACACGCGCGCGTTGTTATAGCATGCCCGGGGCTGGACACTTGGTTGTAGGCCTATCTCGAGACCAGATTCTGTCTCCTCATGGTTTATACTCCACTCGCACTGCATTCTATACGTTGGCATGTCACTCGTCATTTCTTCGGAGGATACTTGGAGTGGCAACCAATCCTATACACTGTATCTCATTCAAATGTTGAGTTTCTAGTTTTCTCTGGTTGGTGGGGGATACCCGTGGTAAGCCTAGGCACTGCGCTCTCTGGCCAAACTGGGTCCTCTCGGAGTTATCTATACTCAGGCATTATTTGGGACACGCGCGCGCGTGCCGCGCGATCGGGGCCCTGTGCGTCATCGATCACTGTGTCACGTAGTTCTTCTTGAGATCAGGCATGTCTTTTATTATGGCTGCAGAGCATGTATGCAATCTGTTGGTAGCGCATTCAGTATCGAGTGCTGAGCTCTTGTACTTAGTGTGACCTCAATGAAGTATCATACTAAGTTAGAGCATGCACTCTACCAATAGTCACTTCAGACTTGCGTGGGCATGCGCGCATTGTTATACCGCGCGCGGTGTTGATATCACTGCGCTCTATGTCTACTTTCATACACGCGCGCAGCGCGCGTGGCAGATCAATCCTTCTCATATCATGTCTGTCTCTCATCAATTCATTGGAGCGCGTCTCTGATCTGCCTCTAGTGCATTCAGTATCAAGTGCTGAGCTCTCATACTTAGTGTGACCTCAATCAGTATCATTCTAAGTTAGAGTATGCACTCTACTAATTGTCACTCGAGGTCGTACTGCGCGCGACTCGGTATCGTGCTCCATACATATATTACTGCACTCTGTGTGTTTGACACTGCGCTCTATGCATAGAGTATTGCGCTCTTTCTGTATTTCGTGTTACCTCAGTAACTAGCCCTTATACCATGTATGTATTCATACATATCGCAAAATTACACGGCTAGACACGATGCGAGCGTGTCAACGTATGTCTCCTCGCGAACCATTGGAAGCATGAATCGGCAAAGAGTTGGCTCAAGGCCTTGTGCGTCTTGGATGGCATTGCCTTCCACATATGGGTACTCTGCTTTGTGAGTTTTTCCTGAACACATGTTCCTTACCTATAAGAATAATTCACCTTTAGCACCGTGGAGTGGAACAGACGTCATTGTGGAAAAGGTACATCAAATTTTCACTCAAAGGAACCATTTCTTATAAGATTGAAGTTTCACCGAAGACAACTTTCAGCACCCTGACATCCAAATGATCATGGCAAACGATGATACGCTTAAGAAGTTTAAAGAAAATTTACCGAGATGGAAGCAAGCGTTTGCCAATGCAGTGGCAATTTCGCCATTAGTGCTGATTTTGGGAAAAGGAATCGGTCAGATGTTAAACACTTCCCAAGCATTACAAGTAAGAAACCTTTTGCTTGTGTTCGTTAATTTGTCATTGAAGTTGTTCTATAAGATCGGAGGACGACTATCCTCCCTGGGGAAGCCAGACTTACTTCTCCGCATTGAAGAATTGCTTTGGCGATGCATCATTGGCATAGCTTGGGGTTCTTGGACTAGCGATGTCGGGATAAAACGATTCCTTGAACAAGTGCAACCGCTACTTGCGAAAATACAACATGCAGAGAATAAAACGGAGAAGGAGCGACTTGGGCGAGAATGGAATGACCGCGTCTGGTTTTCTAAGGCCCTTTCTTTTGCACTACACAACCCAATACCGGGTTTGGAATCCAAAGCTGGCATCCATACTTGTCAATGGCTCCAGAGCACCAAAGACAAATGGATGGCGTCATTGGTCAGGACTAAAGGTGTATCTACTATAGAAGCCAAGCAAGGATACGCAGTCACAAGGAGGAGAGGAAGGTCTTGCTCTCGGTCTCCAGCACCACGAATCACTTTGCCGTGCAGGTCGAGGAGCGTCATTTCTTATCGCACTAGACCCTCATTTCCAGGGTTCCCTCGCGACGATGTTCGCAAGGTTCATCAATGCTTGACGTTCAGGGTACAGAGATGGGGCCATGAAAACTTTTGTGACTTTCTGGATGAAAAGACAGGAAAGGAACCTTGGCGCCTTCCTGCAGCTACAGCACCTCTGACCGTGGAAGACGTTGATCCAATGTTGGTTGAAGAAATCATCGTCGGGAATTTGCCTCAAAGTCAGGAACATGACAACTCCCTTTTGAACGTGAAAGAAGTTGAATATCATACGAAAAAACTGACTCAAGACGATAATCGGAGTTGGCGAACTTTGATGCTGATGGCCCCACATTTGCGAATTACCAGGAATGCAGTGCCTGTTTCTGCTCTCTCAAGGAAACGTAGACGAAGTAGAAGTCCCGAAGCCTCCGACGCAAAGGCCAAAAAAACCAAGGTTGATCGCAACCTCTCCCGGTCTGAGATCGGAATTTGTTCTCCACTTGTTTGGGTTCAATCCACAGACACTCATGCAAGCTTTGATTATTTTCCCCTGCAGTTAAATGTGGGTGTCGGTCGTCCTTCTCATTTCTTACAGTTTACGGACATTTGAATACTCTAGGAGGTGGACGATCATGAAATGATTACTGCTTGGAACGATTGCGTTGTGCTAGACAATCCTAGGTACAGGCTTCCGGAAATGGGAAAGGGCATGGACAATTCCATGATAACCACAATGGCACATAGTGTCGCGATGGACAATCCTTCCGCGACGTTGGAAACCTTCCGGAACTACAATATATACCACTACATGCGGGCCCGTCATCCTTTGAGTTGGTCACTACCAAACTTATCTCTAGTCGGAAACGTTGACAGTCTTCGAGAGGTTCAAGGTTCGTGATTTATCTCATCAGCACAAAGATACTTTTCAACCATACACCAGATCATCAACGACAAGCTTCCAAGGAGACGAAGGACAACATTAATGTCAATATGTCATTAAGGGAATTGTTTGAAGAAGGACTCGAGCAGGAAGGTCGTGTTTTGAATGCTCTTGCCCTGCCATGTATGACTTCCTATGATTCCGACCCCTTACAATTGTAAGCATGCCCCAGATTTGTCATCGTTCTATCCTTATGATTGTTCCAGTATCCTATCAAGCCACTGTCGAGCATTTGAACACACATCTGATATGCCGGCAGATATATTTGATACAACGTATCCAGTATCTGCAACAAGCTTCTGGTTGGTGGCTACCAAGGGCACCATCAGCTACATGCATTGTGATTGCCATGGTGTTGGTACGGTTGTGGAGGTCCTTTGTGGGAGGAAATTGTGGTACATCTTCTGGCATCGTGGTAGTTCAGCCGATGATAGCATGATAGAAGAGTACATGGGGGACTGGGCACCTGGTTTCATTCCAAGTCCAGATGAATGGGAGGCCGAGGTGGTACTGCTGGAACCTGGGTCGGCCTTGTAAGTGTGCAACAATTACTGTGTTGAATATACTAATGGCAGTGCAGTTATATGCGTCCTGATACACATCACATTGTGCTTACACTCGAAAACTTGATCGTTAAGGGACATCATATCTATGCAACGACTACACTGGCCAAATCTGTCATGGGATGGATTCACACCTGCATGCTGGAATACAGAATTGCCAATGTTCTACACCCTGAGCTTCACGAACTCCTCCTCCGCATCATGTGTCATTTCTACAGGGTTATGACTAACGACGACGACAAAGGATGTAAGTTACTTTAATTTCTGATGATGACTTTCCTGTCTCACTTTTCATTATTTCAGTCCACTATTTGGAGATTCCTGAAATGTCAAGGAATGGCCTGCTTGACATAATCGCTTTGGGAAACTTGTGCATATTTTCATTGGCGCTGCTTCCTTGCATTGAGGAGAGTCCCGAGCAGGTCAAAATAGCGATTGCCACGGCAACTGGTGCCTATCTATCTCTCATCAGGTACTTGAAGGCGCGATACCGTTTGATTTTTCTTTCCTCCCCAGAGAATGAGGCAGCAGCAAAATTGCCACACGTTCGATCTATGGATATAGGAGATTTCGCTGTCAGCTCTGCAGCTCATTTCGGCCGATCCTTAATCTACTACTCTCGCATGGCCTACAAGCTGCAGATGCGTCTCCATGATGACTCAAATGTGCTGCATGCTTTGAAATCCATGAAGAACGAGGTTAACGCATCGCTGAATATGTTCCTGCACATTGACCTTATGGACGAATTTTGGTACACTTATAAGAACGAGCAGAAGAAGTGCCTGCATCTCTGTCCTGTTTTTGACATTCGGCACAAGGAAGACATTTTGGGTAAGTGCGAGTTTTGAATTTTGTCGCCTATACTCATTGACGAACTTAGACCTTGGGATTTACAACGCATGTGATATGTTTGAAAGCAGTCAAGCAAGCGTCAAACATATGGAAATGAAGGATTTCGATGGAAAAGAAACAGACAATGAAGGGTCATTCAATGAGGAAGAGCAGAGTCAATCAGGCAATCAGGATGAGGAGAACAGTGAAGATGCATCTGGGTCGGAGTACAAGCCGTAAAATTTATACAACGTGATTTATGGACAAAAAACGCACTTGATTTGTCGATGTTGAAGTTTTGGTGAAAAAAACGGGCCAGTGAGAGAAGTAATAAAAATGACTAACCTATCCGGACATATAAATATCAAGTACGAACGGCAGGTCTACAAGCGGGACAGTAGTGTACTGCGTTGCTTTCAGATTGACAGGCAGCCTACTTGCAAGCAAGAAGTAGACAGTATTATTGTTCTTTATATCTCAAGGCAATGAAAAGTGTACAAGAGTATATTTTGATACATATCTATTCAGTACAGATTCCCTGCCATTTGAACATGAGCCTTTGCAGTGAGCTTGTTGAGCGTTGCAGTATGGATGCAGGTCAAAAGACAGGTGTACACTTTGAGTCGAGGAAGTTTCCGGGAAGTGAAAGAGGAGAAGAAATGATTATCACCTGATGCTTAAAATATTCTACGATATTCTGTCTACAAACAGTGTTCAGCAAGCTTGAACAAAAAAGCTTTCTGATTTGTTCGGGTTCAGGCATCCTCGGTCCCGCCCGTTTCCTCTGGTACAAATCTGCTCTTGTCCCTCTTGGCTTTGTATCGGAAGATGAACTGACAGCAACTAGTGACCACCTACCAGAACATTTTAAGACTCAACCAAGGAGAATGACCATCCCCTCAAAGACGATCAAAGTGGAAGCACAATATTGCCGATGTTTCTGAAGTGCCTTTCTTGTTCATCGAGCTCAATGACTCCAACAATATTGCCAGTGTTTGTGGTAGTACATTCTTCGTCATCGAGCTCGATGACTCTCACCATATTTACGGATGTTTCTGAAGTGCGTTCCTTGTTCATCGAGCTCGATGGCTTACCTAAGTATTTACAAAATAGGTATATGAAAGTACATCTAATTGGCCGACACTGTCCGACGAATCAGGGTGAATTTACCGGAAAAAATGCCTCTAAGGCATTTGCAATTCATTGATCCCCAGGCACCAGGGTGTATGAGGAGCGGGAGGGATACATTACGTTATATCAAGTAATAAACCAGAAATATTCGAAATTCTGTGCGAATAAGTATGGTCGAAACAGATAACACCGCCCATATAGAAAGTCATCTCCATAATGTAAGGGTGGGCGAACAAATAAGTAGCTCTGGAGTAAGGAATAAGCCGAAAGACATTTGAGTTTTACAACGGTGAACTTATCTGGAGGTTCAGGCAAGAGGGTTCAGCGAGAGTTACGAGAGCTCTGGCCGACACCAGCCAGGTAGATATAGTCTGTTAGAACTGAAGACACGGGGAGGAACTTGAAATGCCAGTTAGTTCCATGACTCAGTAGAAGGCGGCACGTAGTCATGGATGACACGGCTCAGACTCCCTGGGGAGGCCTCCCAATGGGAGGCTGAGACCAGCATATCATGGATATATAGCAACACCTGCAGGAGGTGTGAGGAGCGAGGATGTGACCCCGTGTTGGAGACTTACGAATTAGACTGTAATTAATACTAGTCTTTAAACACCATTTATGACTATTCCTATTCATTTGACATGATCTTTGCTCTCAGTTAAACTGCCTGACATTGATGGTACAAATCAAGTCAAATTCTTCAGAAAAAATGTACTATACATGGTTACATTTTTATATTTAAAGCTCGCGATGCTTGGCAAGAAATAAAGTTTTGGCAGTCCGCCTCGAATGCATTCACCTTTCGCTTTTTACCTCCCTTTCTGCCGGACTCGGTCTTCCACACATTGAGCCCATGTTGGAGACCATGGCATGTTTTCAAATCTTGCCACATCTTAGCACCAGAGAGAACAATATCATCTTCCTCGTCATCGACTGAACAGGGATCCTTCCTGGAATGACAATGTCACCTTGTTCTTTATCTGACATCTGGGGGTATTATTAGTCAGTTGGTTGTTCATATTAGAGAAGATTTGAATACATGTACCTTCCACGTTCCGACAAGTCTGCAGTCGACATAAGTGTGGTTCGTTTTCGTCATCAGAAGTCAACATCCTGGAGACACTCATATTCTGGTGGTCCCGATTCTGGAACCACCTTCCAAGGACAGGTCACCATTACGCCCATAAACCTTGCCATGTTGGAATTGCTTTATCTCTGCACCATGTAAAGTCCCCAGTGCCACCGGACGCGAAGGCGAATAAACTCCACATATTGGAGTGACTTGCGAGAGTGAAGATTCAAGCCGTACACCAGCCGTAAGAGGCCTTGCAGGCCAAGGACTAGGTGTACCAAATCCCAGAGCAGCTTTCGTCTGGCTCTCAGAGTACGCTACCTCAAACTGAGACACAAGGCACACCATAGCCATCTTCGTTTGGGTCTGACACAGTCAAAAATGTTCAGATCTGGAATTTTGACTCCATTGTAGACTGGAAGGTCGCTGCCCCCAACCTGAAGGTTGTGAGCCCGTTTGTACATATGGACACGGCAGGTTGAGTTCTTGTAATACGCTCTCATGAATTATGGTAGGAATAGTGACAATGACTTTACTGTCGATAACATCCCATCTAACAGATCTTGTCAAAGACTTTTCTCAGATCAGGAAATATTACTCACTTTCCCCTGTACATCTCGGTCACCTCAACGAAGTGGGTCCTGAACCAGGACAATGAATCCGGGTCGAGCTGTGTTTCTAAGCTATCTCCAGCTTCGGCATTTTGGATTCGGCCTAGGAAATCCTGCAGTGCTTGGGGGGCGATGTCTTTCTTCTCGACAGGTCTTGGGTGACCCAAGAATGCTGGGGCTGGCCTTGACTGCAGGCCTTGTGGATGGTTGTGAGGGGTAAACGGCATGGTAGGACTGACGAGCGACCACTGGAACCCATAACTACTGCCATGTCTGCACTGATGATGAACTATGGAACGGTAAGGCGATGCCACCCCGCCCTGGAAATGAGGGTTTATATTCACGTGACAAGGTTCCACTTTGGTACAAAAATAAAATCATACTCATTGGTGCTTTCGTTAGTTCTAGAAACAGTTCCCAGAAGGAACTCGGGAAGGACCCCCAAAAGAAAAGAAAAAAAGGTTATCATGCTGATTCATGATCATCATTTTATACCACTGGTCAGCCATCCCAGCATTTGTTGCAGCAAGTTTTATAGCAGAAAAAGTTCAATAAATGGAAGATGTAAGTGATTGGCAGGGTCAGAGGTGGTAAATGATCGACCTCGATCGATTTTGATCTGCAACACTAAAATTAAGTAACATGTTCATGGGGAACGTATCAATTCATTCTATGCTTGACGTCCAAAATTTCTTCATGAAATCTCAGTCCACTATATTTACATTTCCCCCCAAACTCCCTTTTCCCACATCACACCCTTCCCCATCTTGATCGCCTTAATATACATACTATAAACACTTTTTGTATAACACACTTCCACACGATGACAACTTTTTCATCATTGCCATTCATCAAAGATGTTGATGTCAAGACCAGGATGGTTCATTGAGGAAACTCTTGTGTCTGATGGTAGGAATTAGTAAGTATGACCTTGCTGTTAATGACCTCCCACCTAACAGATGTTAGCGGGAATGCTCTCAGATTGGGAATCGGAAAGTGTCACACTGGCCTTGACTGCTGGTTGATTCTTTGGGGAGGGCTACGAGCTGTAAAAGCAGTAGAGGACGACAAGCGAGCAGCAGAACCCACAGCCACTGCCATGTCTGCACGATGATGAGTGTTGAATGATAAGGGTTGCTACTCACCCGTTCATCAGCAAATATGGCTAATTAAGTCTTTAATATATATATTTTGCAATGCCTAAGTTTATGAATATGTGTTTTAAAGTGTTTGATAAATTTATTTCAAAAGAGAAAATATTAATATATAACCATGTTAATCAAATGAAAATATTAGCTAATCAGACACTGACATATAAAGTCATAGAAGGGTACCAGGGGTTCTAAGGCACCGATCACAAAAAATTGAGCAGGTCAGTCTTGTATTCGGTACGTATGGGTTCGCCTTAACAGCAGTCGGCCCGAAGTCCGGATGTAGGAAGACTGAAGTTTCTCACGCCTTTTTCGTAATTTGTGACCGCTACCATCGGCCATCGACCCGGTCGGTGTCTGTCTACCTGTGTCCATCTTGGAACGCCGCTATATGCGGTTATTCACGGCGTGAGGGTCAGTCTTGCAAGGGATGTGAGGCCAGGAAATGACTCGAGAGCAAAGTGATCAAGGCGGAAGGTAGATGCTTCTTTTTGCTGCTAATTTTGATTGGCTAACTTCATTAGGGAATATACACCGGCTTTTACTGCTATTGTCCGATCCTGAAACCCTGTGGTGCTATTGACGCGATTTTCCCTTGGTAAGACATTCCGCGTGTTTCTCCTAAATGCTCATTGTGTCCAGCAGTACTCTCGATACGCTCATCGAAGGAAGAAATTCCCGCGGACTCAATCAGTAGATGAAAAATCTCCGACTCTTCTGGAGTACGCCTGGCTTGTGTACGCGGCTAGATGGTGAAATGGTACGTGAATGTCTCGTCATTTCTTCCATTTCCCTAGTTCGTGATGTGAAATGCTCGAAAGGACGCACGCAGAGACACACGTCCACATAACTTGTCCGACATTGAATTCGAAGATCCGAACCTTTGACTTTTCGGCTCGGCTGCGGATGGTGCGTTGTGTGGTTCATTGATACAGTTCAATCCTAACAATTTGTAGCATTCTGTTCCCTTGATAACTCTGAATCTCACCAGCGACGGCAGGCAGCCCATCAACACTCGCCCACCCACCCTGCACTGTCACCCAGTTGACTTGGGCTTCTTCCTTCATTACCTCCGACGCCGCAAGACCTTGCAGCCATGGATCATCCTCACTTCGATACCCCAGCCATCGACGTTCTCTTATCCTTGCTCGCAGGTACACCATTCTGGACGTCCCCATCATCAGTCTTGCGATGGTCCATCGCGTTCATTACTTTGAGCCCTTTCACTTCGGAGCGGATAGCAAACTACTCTCATTCACGAACACGGTGCCGTCCTCAATCAACTCGTTCGAATCATTGACTGTGTCGTGATCCCTACCGGCCCCCTTTTGATTACCTTGAAGATGTACTCTCACCCGCTTAGACGGCGAGAGCTGCACTGGATATCTTAGGAGCATTTATCACTCCGTGCATGTTCCTACATGAATGGCTCTGGGTGTATGTGATGGCGACGAGGTTCGGATGACTGAGCAATCGGAGTTCACTCCAAAGCATGCGCTAGGTTGTCCCTCTACCGGAACCGTGCGCTTCAGATCTCCACGCGCTGCATGGTAAACGGTCCAACTTTTACCGAAGCGGCGGGATTAAGTTCTGAAGTATATGCGATAGGGCGTAAGATGTAGGGGATCCGGGAACTCGGTTGAGGTATCAGCGTTGACGGCGCTAATATGGGACGCAAGACCGTTTCAGGTTTGTGATAGTAGACCGGCCAGATATGAATGCTTGTTATATGGAGAAAGGTCTGGGGTGCAGACGTTTCGTCTGAGGCTGACAGGGCCGGCTGAGGATATGTCTGGTGTGCTTCCGGAAATAGCGTAAATCCAAGGTAAGAGCGATTCTTCATACTCTTCTTTTTGGGTCTAATTTCATAGCATGCTTGCTAGTGGTATTGAAGGAACCTGCAGTCCTTTTCATGGATCTATTTATCGGTCGTGGCGAGACTTCAGGGCTCTATATATACGAAAGGTGAGATTAACCTCGTTATGACACCCTTGAACGCGTTTATGATAAACGCTAACTAGTGGTATCTGTGATCGTCTAACATCTTATCTCCGCTCTGTCCTCCCTGCCGTGCGAACCAATCTCTTGCACAGACTTACAATATAAATACTATCTATGATCCCGGTCGAGACCATTAAGTGCTTATTGGAACCTCGAGATAACGTCCGCATATGGTTACAAGGAAGGTCTAACTGCTTGGAAACGACGTCGCTACAACACTTAACCATGCCGTCGAGAGTATTGTATCTAGATCAACCATCTAGGATACGGGTTCAGATCCTTACATTCTATGTATACCTGGAGGTAACGACAGGTTTCCATATTCGCTACGGCTGCTCTTGTGTGTGAAGACCAAAGCCTCCACTTCGGGAGTCAGAAACCTCGAGCCCGTGGGCGCGTGTTAGAATCCTCAGCCCGCCGTGTCTTTTTTTCCTCCAATGTTGTTATGTTCGACGTCGTTCTATGGAACGCCGTGTATCCGGCTTGTAAATGCGTTATAGCAGATATCGACGGCGGCTTTCATAGCTTTCGAGTATTCCCTCTATTAAATGGTGCCACTTCAACTGGAAAACCAAGGCCCAAATATTTTCAAGTCTCAGCTACTATGGGACCTATGCATAAGTCGATTCCAAAATGAGCGAAAGGTGACCATACAGTTATCTCATCAGAAAATACAGCACAATTCATTGACCCCTACAGCACTGCGAGTTTGACGCTCGCTTCTGCATCAGGCTCTACAGCCCAAGTCTTATCACCAACAACCATGTCCGCACTCAACGTCTGTCTCAAAGTTGCCAATATCGCTGAAGCTTCCGGCGTGCCGTACCTCGAGAATGTGGCAAAGGTAGCCGTAGTCGTCTTCAAACTCCTCGAGGTTCGTTTAATCGTACTTTTTGTGGTATGAACGTTCTCACTAACGCTGTGTCCTACAGCAAAAGGGAAAGAACAAGAAAGCTGCTAAAGAGCTCAGTGAAAGCATCGCAGACACGATTGTCGTTATCGACACCCTCGTCCGTATGCACGGCAATGAAGACACCTCATGTTACATCGGTATTTGTGAGGAGATGGAAACGTGAGCTACTATTTCTATTGTCTTTTTCTATTCAACAGGTACCAATTATCTGGCTACAGGTACCTTCAAGGGATGGCGCAAGATATCAAGAATTCCACGCTGAAGCAGCGGGGGTTCAGAGGCGTCTTCTGCGTCGACGATTTCAGAGATGTCATCCAATCTTACAGGAGGCGTGTGGACGATTTGAAGACCGACTTTGTGGTAATATTTCCTTTTCCAGATATCCATGCAGCGTCTCACGTTCTGCTGTAGATCCATTCAGTGGGTGACTGCAATCTGAAAGTCACGCAGATGCACGGCGTGATGATGGCACAGGCTGCTGTGCATCACCCGGATGAGTTCGTTTTCCGAATTCCGAAGAAGCCTGTTGCAATCACGGCTTTTTTTTTTTCTTTCTCTGATGTAAGGAGCCGCGCAGGGTGATCCAGCGTCCCAATGACAGATGATCATTAGGGCGAAATGTTCGGACATAAGCCTTCTATTTACAGCTTACCGTTCCAATACATGCATACTTCATTTTTACAGCTGCATCAACATCCAATCCATTCGTCCGTGAGCCGACACCCTTAGCTGAACTAGAGAGAGGGTTGTTTCCACCCATTCGGTTGGTAAAGTCTCTCAACTTTGCTATGTTAATGTCCACTGCGGCGTCATCTCTCACAATACCTCACATGGACGGTAATTCTCAATTTCAATCCCTAGCTTGATAGCAGACTCGCGTGAATTACTCGTTGCGCCGTCTTATGGATTACTTATTCAGAATCGCTTCTTGACTGCTCCCCAAAGTCAGGCCACGGTGTTAGACTAGTGATCGTACCCTTACACAGAATCAAAACGGGGAGAGCAGGCCTTACTACATGAGATTAAAGTCTGCGAAGACGGTGTAGTTTACCTGCCCAGGAGTCCTTGAATATCTTAGTTTGTCATTAAACGCTCTGGAGCTGAGGCCTGTGACTCGCAATTATTTATCGATTATTGGTTCACTTGTAAAAATTACAGATACAAGATCTGCGAATAAGTGAAAGACACCACCTGCTGTTACTACCTATCACATGTCATCCGTCCTATGAATTCGAGCACAGGGATACCTGGATCCAGCACTTCACTGATCCTTCTTTCATTGCTGTTGTCTTCGTGTTTCACATCTCGGCAAAGATGCATTGGATCTCAATGTTCGTCAACATACTAAACCCAGTACGTGGATCTACAACACGTAAGGGGTCACCTCATCACCTTCGCAAAGCGAAAGTATGCACTACCTTCAAACCATCGCCGCGTGTTTCTTGTACCATTCATAGATGTCTTGAAACTTGTTTACATTAAGAAAGTCTCGGAGTCCGATATTTGCTACCCAGGTGGTTGAGCTTCCGAACGATACTCGTGAGATACACGTTGAGTGAACATGAGCTGTGGCGGAAATACAGCATTTGAGAGTGGCGATGAACTCTTCCATCTCTGTATCAATCTACCGGAAATACGCCGCTCCTGACCTCACACAAGGATTTAGATCACAACAACTCAACTGTATTGGTGACGTGTCCCTTTCCCTTCTTCTATTGATGGCGCTGAGCAAGAGACAATAATGATTGAAAGGCGAAGGCAGTATTCCACTCCCGAAATGCTCTGTAACCTCTACCACGACTTCTGCAGGTGTCTCAATGTATGGTGTAACAGTGACTTCGACGAGGCTTGCGACACGGAGAGGTACTGAGTACGGATCGCAGTGGCGGATGCTTGATATGGCATTTGCTGTACAGGGTTGGCGTCTAGGATCCCATCAACATCAGATGTGCTGTTGAATGAAGTAAGATCCTTCCCAGTTCTTCTCCGCAAGGGCGTACTAATTCAGTGCTGTGCGGCGGGTGATGGTTAAAAAGTCCTGCAGACAATTGAGAATAGCGTCTTTCGTCGTCGCCGAACGCAACGGTCGATGATCCCGCTTGGGGGTGTTCTGATATTAACGAGATTTTGGCTGTTTCGAATATCGACGCCTATTTGCCGACCCTTCCCACTGAAAGTTGGCGACTCTCAAGGAAAGGATTTCTCACTTGCTGTAGGAATCATTGTCGCATATCGACCAGACTTATAAGGACAAAATAATGGCCCAGGACTCTTCCCACCTTTTCTCATACTTAGCTTGTGGTTACATGGTTGTACCAAGATACATTGTGTGTTTTCAGATGTATTGGTTTCTTAGCTTCGAAATTTATGTCCGTGTCTTTGTTTATTCCCATATGAACTCTGTTTCGACAATGTATGGCAATGGCGCTCAGGTTGTAGCCGTGAGGAAAATACGAAAAGAATTTTGGATATCTTTACTCCACCTTTCAGACGCTCTAGAAGCGTGTCGAACGGTCCATTCCCTCACCTCCAAGCATCATGTTATATTATTCTCATGCGCAGGACCTCAAGCTGATATTGTTTAAGTGTTAACATATATTCATTAGAATTCGTTTGGCTGTGTTGTGTAGTCCGCGCGTATTATGTGGGATCTAGAATGGGAAGAGAGCTGCAGAAGAGCTGTTTCTATTCCGAAACCGTTTATAAGTATCAGCTAGAATGACCCATTCTACAGCTAATCTACAGCACTATACACCGGATATCGCAGTCGTCACAGCACTGCCCACCTAAAGCTGTATAAAGAAAACACTACATGCTTAGTGGCAATGCGTATCACGAATTCTCGATTTGGAGCTGAGTCTTCCTTGTTCTGGATCTCGGCCATGAGACGTGTCAGATCCCTCTGCGTGATTTGAAGTTCAACAAGCATCAATAGACACTGAATCTACAGAAGGCGCCATTGTGAGAACACCTTCCGCACAAAAACAGAGAGTGAAAGAGCACCATAAAGTCTGTCTTCAGATCGTTGATGCGGATTCGAAAATCTTGAATGGTTTCTTGGAGCTCGTTTGTTTTAAAGAACCCCTTCATGCCGCTATGCTTGCGTTCAAGTTCAGTCTTCAAATGTTAGGCCCAGTTCGTCAGTTACCTACAGGTCTGTTGTTAGTCAAGAACGAAAGATATAGAATACAACGACTTACTCCTCCATCTCTGCACATATGTCCTTGAAGCACACCGCGCCCACTTCTTCATTCATAGTAACCACAGTGTTGATTACAACAACCGTGTTAGCAATGCTCTCGCATAAAGTTTTGACGTCCTTCTGGTTCTTACCCCTTTGCCATACGGATGGAAGAGTTGAATTCTAGAACAGCAGACATAGTACTGGTGTACCAACCTCTAGAAGCTCCAATACGGCCACTGTAACCTTGGCGAGCTTTTCGATGTAGGGAATGCCAGAGGCTTCGACGAGGCTAGCGACTTGGGTACAGGCGTTAAGGGCTGGCATGGTGGTTGTTGGTAAGACTTATGCTGTAGAGGGCGATGCAGGAAAGTCGCAAGTACACGAAGCTGGAAGTGCTGTGGCATCGAGACGGGGTGCTGTTGAATGAAATCAGTTAATCGAAAACCAGGATCATGACGAATACTAACCAAGAAAGACGCAATGAAGAGCGTACGCAGAAGCTTAGTGGTGTAAAGAGGGAAGACAACTACGCAAACCACGTCTTTTGTTAGCTTGAACTGGGTTGAAGCGTGACATTAAGAACAGTATATAAAGACGTCGGCACTGAGCGTGGATCGTAACAATCTGACTGGGAGTTTTCGTCCTTTACAAAAATGGAAGATGACAACGAGAACTTGAACGACACACCAAGAGATGCAGGATGCAACACTGTTCTTTATAAAGCCAGTCTTCTGATTAGTTACTGGTAAAACCGTGAGCAAGTTTTAGGACAAGCAGATCGACATAATCGAAGGGCGAGACAGAGGAAAGACAAAGTTAGCGGATCGGAATGGAGGACTATCGTATCTATCTTTCCTTATTTCCAACGTGATGTATGGAGTTAGTTCAAAGAGAAGGGTGCATTCACGTGACTAAGACCTTACGAAGGGTCATAAAATATCGCGCAGAAGATCATCGTACGCGGTCAAGAATCAAGATAAGAAGAACTGTCCGCCCGGCCCGACGGAAACTCGCAATGATGGCGTGGGAACTTGTGGATTGTATTTAATTTGTCTTTGTCGCTCACCCGCATCCTCCGCCGCCGACTATTTCACCAACACCCCATTGTGCGCCCGTGATCCACTTGCCGATATGAAACTAGGACCAAAACGAAATTACCAGAGCGAGAGCTAGCTGCAATGGCCACTGCATTCCCTCTGAGTCCTTGATGGACTTGCCATCTCAGCCAGGCGACGGACCCAAGCTGAGCCCGAGCCGAGTTATTCCACCGTCGGTGCGTTAATTACTCACTGTCGATTTATCACGGCTTTGATTTCATTAACAGGGCCGCAAGGGAATCCATGTGTGCTTCCCAATTTCGTGTCTTTATCTCATTGGTCCCAGTATGATCGTCTGATCACCCATATTGGACGATCGTCAAAGGCCCGAAGCCCTTACTAGAATCATGCCTGCACCCTCTGAACTTTATTTGGTCTGCGCTCAGCCTTCAGCGCTTCAGCATCCGGTTTCGTTCGACGGATATGGAGATGATGACCCTTAACGTGACACAGTTGACCGGGATACAACACCTGGAATACTGTTAGCTAATTGACGCCGGGCATCAATGTAGGCAGGCGAGGTAACGGGTATTCAGTAAGGTGCTGCAGTGTCATTCCATGACTGTCTGGGAATATACATGGAGTGCGTCTCCCTCTGTTATCATCCTTTCACTAGACATATTTTATTTTTCTTCGTACTCCTTCGTCAAGCGCACACTATCCGTGAATGGTTTGATGCCATCGGAAGTACCTAGCCCTTCCGACATTATGGGGACGGGCTCGAAGCGCAAAGCGACTATACCTCCATCCGTTACAAATCATTGTCCGACTTGCCGACGTCTGTAAGGTTCCTATTTACTTGTCAGGAGATGTCGTTTCCGTAAGTTTCCGTCTTGATCACGTTCTGTGGGCTTCTGATCAGATTCTACAGCACCTTTTCGTAATGCCGCCGCGTGCGAGTTGGAGCGCGCTTATGCATCTCCCTCTACAGCTCAAGGCTTACAACGAACTACCATGCCTGCACTAAACGCTTGTCTGAAGGTCGCCGACATTGCTGAAGTTTCAGGTGTACCGTACCTGGAGAATGTGGCTAAGATAGCCGTAGTCATGTTCGAGTTACTTGCGGTTCGCTTCACCATTCTTTGGCCTATGGACACTGTCGCTTATGTGTTCTAAAGAAAAAAGGAGAAAATAAGGAGAGTACAAAGGAGCTCTGTGAAAGCATCGCAAATACGATCGTCGTCATCGATACCCTCGTTCGTATGCAAGGGGAGCTGAGCGCGGCCTATTTTATGGGGATTTGTGGAGAAATGGAAGGGTAAGTCGCCCTTTTCGTCCACCATTCTTCCTGAAAAGCTACTCAATGGTCCAATTACAGGTATCTCCAAGACGTGGTTAAATTTTTGAAGGATATTAAGCACAAGCCCCATGGCCTCGAAGGCGCCTTCGATATTGACGGATTCCGAGACACCATCCAGACTTACAGAAGGCGTGTTGATGATCTGAAGACCGACTTTTTGGTACGCTTCGATGTCCGACTTGTTGTTCTGTAACTCATCTGCTATAGATCCAAATCACGGGTGATTGCCTTTTGGACGTCATGCAGATGCACTCCCTGTTGAAGGATCACTCTCACGAGAAGGAATATTTTGTGATCCGTATCGCAAAAAACCTGCTTCAATCAATACCTGGTTTTGTCGCCGTGACTGTAGCCGGGATACTGTTCACTTTATTCTGCAGCTCTCGCGGTTAAATTAATGCATCCCCTATCGTCTGGCCCGGTAGTGAATTTATTTGAATCTCATGGCATGTATTTAGTCTTGTCACCGAGTCGGAAGTCAGCTTCTGTGAATTACACAGTCACGTCTCATTGTAGTTGGCTTTGTAAGGTGCATGTTATTCATCTGGTTCCAGTATAAATCGGTGAAATATATCGTGTTCGCACGGTGTAAACACAATCGGAGGATGATTTCCTGATGCGGATTCTAAAACAAACCACTCGCCGAATAATGCTGTTTTTTTTTTTGAAAGCTTTGCTGGGAATGGTTGGGGTCTACTACGGTGTTGTAATTAAAGGTTCGCCTATGCTCCATGTCGCATGTCGACAAACCAACCATCCCCTTTGTATGCCTGCCGTCAGCAGCCACGCCAACGATATTGTTGACACATCTACAAACAGCCTTGATGGCAAGAGTGAAACCTGAAACTTTGAAGACAGAATCCTGTCAGGACAAAGCTCAACACTGAAACTGTGACGCTGGGCAAATAAATGTTTATCCCAGATTATTTGGTACAGTCTAGAAGCTGCGGCTCAGGTAGGGTGAGAAGAGGAGCAATATAGTTATAGATTCAAAGATGGACATCCTGGCCTGTGGGGTGTGCACTGTGCTGGAAGACCGACTTGGAGTATATTTGAAGTTTCAGTGGCCCAAATTGTTGTATAGTCGGATATGTGGCCAGAGGCCCCATTGCAGCTCAGCAACAGTGTAGCATGCTGCTGCCGTCTTTTGACAATGTAGTCAAGTATCATATTTTCAATGATGCTTGTGCTGTTTACACGATGATGTGTCCTTATCGGGGTATGGAGACACGCAGGTTCCCCTTATTATCTTTTATAAGGGAAAGGTAGGGAATAAACAAAATTACAGGATACTATTCATGAGTCCGGATGCACTCGGTCTCTACCAAACACAATGGGTGTAGAAGCAATGTTTTTATCTATTTGACAAGTACAGTCAGTTAAGCGGAGATTTGGAGACGCAGACATGTATACTCAAGATGCTAACTTCAGATGTTAGAGCTGGGAGCTAACCCATTTACTCTCTGCTTTATCTATGGAAATCTGAAATCCTTCTTTAATCGCTCACGACAACGAAAAAGTTTGTTATATGAATTTGAAGATCAAGTTTACATGTCTGTGAAGTTAGCAATAATAGAGGCTAAGACAGCCGTAGACGCAGGAAGTTGCACTCAAGTTGGGCAACTGGAAGCCGGTGTTGCTCGACTGCCCCTCTGTTAAAAAATGGAAGCGCTGGTAAATATCCATCACACTCATCCATTCCAGTTCCTTAGGACTTCTTTGTCCGAGCACCCATTGCAGCAGTGCCCATAAGCCGACTTTTTTCAAATATACGTGACCTTCATAGACTCGCTCAACTTTCTGCCTTCAATGCACCAAGCTCTCAGTTGTTACACCAAGCCATCGCGTGTAACACTGTCATAAGGCAGTCTGTTTGCAGGCTGATGAAGCAATGTCAAGAAAGAGATGCATTCACCTGTTCATTAGGCATACAGGTTGGCGTCATGACACGCTACATAAAGGGCAAGAATCATTAGCATAGAAGACATAGTACCTTTCATTTAACTCACTGGCGGTGAAACCACCCAGCGAAGCATGTCGTTTGCTCACATTATAGGTGAATTACACGTTCTGCAGTAGAATAAAAGTGTACTCAGGATTGTGAAAGATCGCCCAGCAAAAAGTCCCTATTGAAAGAGAGTATGACTGTTGGTGACCGTCACATTGAGACCTGGTGCCTATCTGCCCCAATGAGTAAATGTGTCTATGGCATGGGAGTATTCGGCTGTTCTGAGTCTGTCGCACTCTTCCTCCTTATATATTCTGACTATCGAACACTCTGTAGTTCACCTGTAGTCTAGTCACCACCGCAACATTATCATCAGGACGGCACTTCGAGACTGACATCTGGTGCAAATCTGAGCCAAGCTGACACAATTTCCCACATCACAAAAGGGACTGGTTTTCTGAATATTGGTCCTGGACTTTCTTGTGAACTCCCTCAGATATCGGGTATAGCTAAGTCGACATTTCTTAGGCCTGGATGTTCAATGGGAGCTCTCTAGTGTCGACACAGACACTCCCATGAGTTCTCAGCAGACGAAATTGTGGTGCATTGACATCTGCTCATATTTTGCTACAAGTCACGAAATCTGCAAACACTGAAATGGGTAGACTACGCAACTATCAAAGAATCAAATTCTCAGGTCAAGTTCAAGGAAGTCTGCAGTCTGCTTCAAGACAAGAATGATATCCCAGAAGTAGGGAACAGCCTCTCTTCTATCTTCCTTCAGGCACCAACATGGACGGATGAATTTGCTCTCCTATGCAGAGATATCACTCAGGTGTCATATATTTATTTGTTTTGTTTTTTCTACAACTAATCCAACACATTGTTGTTTTCTCTTTATAGTATGCTCAAGCATATTAGGGATATGGGCATATCTTCCGTGCCCCTGTTGCCACAAATTGTGCCATAAAGAGATGGAGGACATAAATTTCCTTTGTAGGTTGTCGCAGGAAAAGGAGATCCGAGATGACCGATTTTACTCTCTGATTTCGTTTGGGATCCCACAAAACTGGAGTGTAAATTCAAACTAATATGTTAGAGTCCATGTTCTGCATTATGCAGTACCCGTGCTTTATTCTCCTGCTGATGTCGATGATTCGTCACGTCTCTATAAACATGACTGGTTGTTCCACTGCTTGATTTCGCTGACCTATGATCACAGCACATACCACAATTATCCCCCTGTTCTTTGATTGAGCCATGATTTGTATGATACCCTACCGTTCCGCTGTGCAGAAACGCATCAATGATCCTGTCCTCCATTATTCGGTACATTTCAACTCCTTGTCTCTCACCGCCTTGGAATTTAAGGGGCTTCCCAAATCTTTGAAAGCGATGAGGGCAATGTCTGCAGTATGATTCGCACACTAGCAACGTTTCTTATTGTTCAAACCTCGAACCCGGCCTGAATTGCCTGTGAGCTGTGTGAGAATTTTCATCTTGTCAATGAACATGCGCACTCATTATGCATGCGAGGCTTCGTGGTGATGCATCACTTCTGGGCACTGATTTCTATGGTGAGATATGTTCAAGATACATAGTGTCGCTCAGAATGGAATTGAATGCCATGACCGCCTAGTATACTGTGGTAGTCAACAGCTATACCTGGTCTCGACCGTAGCCTGGAGCCTGACACATTTTCATCAAAAGGTCATGCTCAGAGTCAGCAGTTAACATAGTGATGATGACTCCAACTTGTATTCTGCCTGACACGACTCTGACATGCAGTATAATGCAAAGACAAGAGTGAAAAGGTTAGATCATTGTTAACTATAATTTGATACACATATGTTTAAAAAAACGCCGGAGGCAACCAACATGGGAAATCTCATGCGTGCACCACCATGAGATTTGTACCTGGGTTTTCCCAATCTTGCCTAGCCACTGGCACAATCAAACATTTGTTTCAGGGAGGAATCGGGGAATGAGGTGTGAGAGAGGCGAACTTGTCGTGATCAACAGCGACGAGGGCATATAAATTGATGTTGAGGAGTGATCTGCTATTTCGGGTAATCAGAGCATCACGGTGCAATCCATGGATTGATACAGCTTGAATGATGGTATGGAAAGATCAATGATACATCATTCTGCTATGGACTGGTGTTAACATATTCCCATCATATCATATCATATCATCATATCATATATATCTATATATATAAGCCAGTTCGCAAGTGCCCAATCACATTTGATTATGTAAAATTAGCGGACTTTGAATTCTCCACTCCTCTTCTGTACACCCTGCCACAACCGGCTATTGCAGGACCGGTCCTATAGCACTGCCACAAGCCCGGCTTAACCTGGCTGCACTGCCACTTGCTGTTTTTGTGGTCACTCCTATGTGAGACTGCCACACCCAGGTAAGCATTAGTTCCATTTCATGATATTGGTGACAAGCCTACCTTCTGTACTAAAGGATAGCAACATCTCAGTTAGCACACTGTACCTGATAATAAGAGGATAAGGATAAGATCTTTAAAGACTATGTATGTACATGGATAGAAAGGTAACAAAATATTCAAACCTCAGTCAGCACAGTAAAAGCAGAAAATACTGAGGTGTAGAAAACTAAAGTACACCCTATATATGTAACCAGAGGTTGAGTGAGATACTATCATGAGGATGTATTTTTGTTATATCAAGATCTCAGGAGATATGCACTATTTTTTCATCCTTTTGTGTATTTTGCTCCTGATATCTTTACATAACTAAGATATGCAGAGGGATATAGATGCCATCTGTGCTATGCCTTATTCAAATGTCACAATGCAGGGAGATTAGTGTGGCATGACCAATTGGGTATTCAATATGTTCTTACTACTAATTCTCTCTGAATACAATCAGCTATTGGTAGAAAAATATATGTTAGATCTCAGTTCATACAGCATAGGCAAAACAACTGTATATTAACAGTGTACTGTACCTATTGGTAGAAGAATATACATTAGATCTAAGACCAAGTGTGAGTAAGTAAATAGTAAATGTGATATAGGTTTACACACCTCAGTCGGCAAAGCATAGATGAAACAACTGAGGTATAAGGTGACTACAGTGAGACTTTATAAGTGAGATTGAGTAATGACAGGATTTAGGATATAAAAGATAGGTAGTAGGAACAAAAGGTGATCAAAAAAAGGATAGGCTGTGCATATGGCAGGATGAATATCCTTCAATATCAGCAGGTTCTGAAGAAGTTTCCAGGGACAGGTGATGGTATAGTGGAGTATGGATAAGATGAGCATGGATGAGATGAGAGTGATGCTGCTGCCTTCTATCAAATTGAATTTCTTCAGAATTTTAATCCCTCTGGATTACCATGTGCAAAGCTGGATGCCCACTTATGCTCCTATGCAATCTGGATCCAGCTAATAGCCTATGCAATAGGACATAGATTAGGGCTTTGCACCATCACTGTATGGTATGGTTGTATGGGTACCATCCCTGTACTGTCAGAGAGTTTTGCTCATTTTGTATTGTACAGGTCCTATATGGGTATCTGAAAATGGACTAATCAGTGAGTTTTTTTTGACCGGTGATACGCCATCTATGTGTTCACACCTAGATTTTGTGATTTTACAACAATACTATCGTGGATCTATCCGACACTAGTGAGGCTTTAGAGGACTATAGCGGAGGCTTCGAGCTGATAGTCAGATTAGTACGCGACTAGTGAAACCAGGACTTAGAGACGGCACCCCTGTGGGTCAAGCTTTACCAGCCGGTCACACTAGTATCCTGCCACCTAACGGGCTAAGCAAATAAAGCCACGAGTGGACCAAGGACGTGACTAACAAACCAAACCAGAGGCAGAGGGCACACTTAGCACAGAGTTCGATCACTAGCGTACCAGTCTTGGCAGAAACACCTAAGTCAGGATAAAACTAGTTACACAGAATCTTGAATAGGACTTAGGAAAAGCAGCAGTAATGGATCGACTTTGCTGGAGATTCGACTAGTGTGATACAGATCTCATATGATCGGCACTAGTATAGCCGGGTAGTGGTTTCGATCATGATCGACTACTGTTGCAGGCACGCCCATCAGGCTAGTCATTCAGCCTTGACAACCACAGGCAAATAGCAGATTTGAGACGTGGGATAGGGCTCCCGTCGGAGCTCCTAGGTCCCACTAGTAAGCATGCAACTGGCTCTAGACCGGCTATTGCGTGCTCTTTCACCATTTCTTGTGACTAGTCCAGCAAATCTTACCAATAATACTCCCTATTCAGCTTAATTAGACCCTGATTGTGCCTTATGGCTGTAGTATATAAGTAGACAGACAAGTACATGCGCGGCAGGCAAGCCTTCCCCGCGATTGTGACATACTAGTCAGTATTCTAGTGCCCCAATTAAAGGATTTTGTGCTTAAACCTCGATGAAGCGACCACTAGTTGTGGACTCACCTTAGTATCGAAGTGAATTGAAGCCCCTTTTGAATCTACTGTTGTGTCAAGCAAAGACCAGGAGTGTTTCGGAGTTAGTTCAAGCAAGTTCTCAGCAGTCATAGTAGTATTCTTAGGCCAAGAGTGCCGCTAGTTTGCCAAGAGTGCGACTAGTCAAGTGTTCATTGCTTGTAAGGAGCAGTTACAGGGCCAAGAGAGCCACTAGTCTGAAGCAGTCATAGTCCCAGCGAGCATAGCAGCTCAAATCAAGTCACCTTTCCCCAACCGTGTCTTAAAACCCCTGCTAGTACGAGTGTTACCTTTGTTAGGCTCGCTAGTACGAGTGTTACCTTTGTTAGGCTCGCTAGTAACAAATAGAAGTCTTTTTGAACAAGTCTACTGGATTATTGAAGTTTGTAGAGTGCTTCTATCGTACTTGAAACACCCGAATTCAATACATTGGTGATAAGTGTAGAGTTTTGAGAGGTTTAGTGTTGGTTGTAGTTCGTTGCAACTCACTAGTCCTTTTGCCACTCGCCGTTACCGAGCACATCACCGTCTTTTTCTCTTCACCCAGTCAATGACTGTTATTGTGTTTCCTCCTAAACCCCCTGCCTTGTCCGAGCTGGTTGCTCATGTCGAGCAGTTACAAGCACTTTCTCTTCCAAAGAGTTCCACTGCTGTCGCCCTTAAATTTTGGTTTCGTGAAGCTAAGGATCTTGAGGTGCGTGTATGATTTTCTTTGCATGTTGTATGCATCCTTAATTTCTTTTGTAGACTTTGATCTCGATTCATTATACCGATTTTCGTCAGAACATCCAGTTCAAACGTTTTGCCGGCAGGATTAAACATTGCCTTGGCATCCATGACTACTACGCTGAGTGGGCCCTTATGTCTCGACTCAACGTTAATAGAGTCTCCATCCTATGACATGCTCGCAATGTGTCTATGCATGTAATTTTGCGAAATGTATCAATACGTGCATTGCATAATGGCTAGGTACTGAGATAACGAAAGATACAGATAGAGTGCAGTGCTATATGCATAGAGCGCAGTGTCAAACACACAGAGTGCAATGATACATGTATGGAGCACAATATAGAGTCACACACAGTATGGCCTTGGGTGACAATTGGTAGAATGCATGCTCTAACTTAGAATGATACTGGTTGAGGTCACACTAAGTATGAGAGCTCAGCACTTGATACTGAATGCACTAAGATGCAGATCAGCCATGCGCTCTAAGGAATTGATGAGAGACAGGCATGATACAAGGAGAACTACATTGATCTATGACGTGCGCCGCGCGCATATAGAAACATAGAAGTAGAGCGCATGAAAAGACATGCTCTGTGCGCATAGATGGAAATAGACATGGAGCGCAGTGTCAAACCAATAGAGTGCAGTGAACAAACCAAGATAGCGCGCAGTGTAACAACGCGCATGCATGCAAGCCTCGAGTGACAATTAGTAGAGTGCATGCTCTAACTTAGAATGATACTGGTTGAGGTCACACTAAGTATGAGAGCTCAGCACTTGATATTGAATACACTAGAGGCAGATCAGATACATGCTCCAATGAATTGATGAGAGACAGACATGATATGAGAAGGATTGATCTACCACACATGTTGCGCACATATATAAAAATAGCCATAGAGTGCAGTGATATCAACATCGTGCACGGTATAACAATGCGCACATGTGCATGCAAGTCTGAAGTGACTATTGGTAGAGTGCATGCTCTAACTTAGTATGATACTTCATTGAGGTCACACTAAGTACAAGAGCTCAGCACTCGATACTGAATGCACCAGAAGCAGACTGCATATGCACCCTAATGCATTACTGAAAGACATGCATGAGAACTACGTGACACAATGATCTATGACACACAGGGCCTGATCGCGCAGCACACGCACGCATGTCCCAAATAATGCCTGAGTATAGATAACTCCGAGAGAACCCAGTTTGGCCAAAGAGCGCAGTGCCTAGGCTTATCACGGGTATCCCCCACCAACCAGAGAAACCTAGAAACTCAACCTTAGAATAGGATACCACCTATTTGATTGGTTGTCACTCCAAGTATCCTCTGAGGAAATGACGAGTGACATGCCAACGCATAGAGAGCAGTGCGAGTGGAGTATCAACCATGAGGAAACAGAGTCTGGTCTCGAGATAGGCCTCCAACCAAGTGTCCAGCCCCGGGCATGCTATAACAACGTGCACGTGTTGCGAGGAATAATGTTCCGAGGTTCTAACAGTACTGTATTAAGTTGTATCGACGTGTATGATGTAGAATTGTATAAATACTGTAGTGTAGATGTAGAGTACAAGTTTCAAGCCCATGGTGTAACAGTGCAAAGCTTTTCAGCCACGCGCTCTAGCACTTAGAGTAGCTAGTAACTTCGAGAGAGAATACAACCCATATCAGATATCTATTGTGTGATTTAAGTCACATGCTTAGACAAGAAAATAGCACAGCACTCCGTGTAGAGAGTCTGGTTTCGGTTTGACTTGCGCTCTGTGAGAGAATAAGAGTATGGTGTCTTGAAGGTCACCCTTTCGAGTTCTTGAGGGCATTTGTGTGACGCGAGGCATTACAGGCAGCAGAGGTTCAAACCCTTTGGCTTGATTAGTGCTCGCTCTTCTGTGTTATTTCCACAGGTTGGCAAAGGTTCAAACCCTTTGGCTTGTCGGATGGGGTTTCTCTGGATTGCATAGGTTTGAATCCTGTGAATCTACGATCGGTTGGAAGCTCGAGCGCGTAGGTTCAAACCCTGTGGCTCTTGTGGAAGTTTCGGAGTTTTGTGTCAGTGTAGGCACTTCTCCACGTGTTTGCGAAGGTTTTGGTTTAGCGCACGATGCGCGAGGTTTATTAGTGTGTTGAGTTTAATTGGAATTGGTTTCTGCTTCGAGCGCAGTTGTTTAAGTGGTGTTTAGGGTGTTATTGATTGTGTGCAGTGGTTATTAGAGTCCCGAGTGACTGCTAGAAACTTGTGGAGACATTTGACGAAGTTGTATTGTGTTATACACCCTTGCCTTGAGGCCCGGCGATGGAAGTTGCACCCTCTTGTTCTTGAGAAAAGCCTTTGGACTTAGAAAAGTCTAGATATTATACGAGTGCTATTGCTGCGTGTGTATCTTAGAGATATTGAGAATTGAATTGTATTGGTTCGCTACTTTCAGTGCATTAGAATCCCCCCACGAACTTGAGCGTGTTTGTGTGTGTAGTGTTGGGTGTGGGTGTGATCAGTGTCTTTGACGCTGTTGCATTTCTAGCTCTGTGCACTTAGACAGCTCTTCACCATGGCTCCTCTAATCCTGTTCTTTCTAAAGCGGCGCCCTCAATTATTGAACGCCTCGAAGATATGCCCTCCATTGGTCCTACTCTTGACGGCGACATCCCTATGGGATCCCCGGCTGCAGGTAATGGTACAGATGGTTGGAACCGATCTTCCTGGTCCGATCCCCCTATGCCTTCTCCCTCCAGAGCTAGTACTCACTCTGACCGCGAATTTGACTACAGCAGAGCGCAGCAGGCTGAATCCGGTTTGCCTGACGTGGACCCTTGGGTGCATTTCTTTTTATCCTTCGCGTACTTCATTTACTGATTTGTTTTTCCCAGGATGACTTGCCTGAGGGTGACTGGGACAAGCCTCCAAACCTTGAAGGTCTCGCGGCTCGAGAAGGAACTTTGAAAGCCGTGCAGAAGATTGCTGAGAAATTTTCCAAAAGGATTCCTCCTTGCGTCCCCTTTGAAGGTCAACAATTTGGTTCGACCTTCTGTGCCTTCTGCTCCAGTACTCCTCGCCATCCTCCTCACGAATGTCCTGCTCGGTCCATGAAGGTACGTTTTTGGCATTTTCTGTTTTTCCTTCGCGCTTAATTACAATGTTTTAGGCGCATCGTCCTTGCTTGTCTTGCTTAGCAAGGAATGAGGAATGCGTGTTTATGGGTCTCAAGGTTGAGTGCACAAATTGAGCCCGTCACTGGGGCCGTGGTTGCGTTGGAGGCATTCCTGATAGGAATGTCTTAGCTTTCCCTTTTTCTGGGGATTCCGATGAGCAAGTGGACTTGGTTATGGCCAAAATTAATGCCATGACTTTGGCTATGGCTCCTTATGGTCCAATTGGTGGTAAGTCTTTTTCTTTTTGCTTCGCGAATTACTTTTCACGTTCAATTTCTTGATAGCCGGTGCCACCACTTCTGATGCGTCTTGTGCTCAAGAAGTCGAGGATTCTGCGTGAGCCTATGTTGCTCTCAACTGGCGTCAGTTGACCTTTAATGGTCCTGAAACTCTTCCTTCTCTTGTCGCCTCTTGCGACGCGTTATTTTCACACGTTGAAGTCAATACTCGTGAACTCCTTGCTCTTTTGAAGGTGCAAGCTACGCTGACCTCTGAGTATCGAATCGTTTGGGCCAAGTTGGAAGAGAAGCGTGCAGATCCCAGCAATGACTTTGGACCTCCTATCCCCCCATCTTCTGCACGAGTCAAGAAGACTTCTAAGGGGAAGGATCCTCAGTGGTGGTAAGGTAGCTTTGCAGCCATTCTTCTTTTTGTATTTTTGAACTGTAGTGTATTGTAGTCGCATGTGTCATTAAACATTGTTCAACCAACATATTTTGTGTTTTGTTACTTGTAGAGACCGTGGATAGTTTGCATGGTCGTCCCCCCCCTCAATACATATAGCTTTGCGAAGGGTTTCAACTCCCAAACTGTTGGTGTGATTTATGCCAGTTCGGCTTCGTTATGCTCGTCTTCATTATCTGGTAATTCGTCAAGCACATCTTCTTCGTTACTGTCCAGTAATTGTTTCATTCTGGCTGGTGGTATGTCAATTATTGCGTTGATGTCTGGGATTTTTATCTTTTGCCTCGCAAAGTAAGGAATTAATCGATAGGCTGCTATCGGTCTTGTGAATGTTGAACCATTGATCTCACAGAGGATGTAGGTGCCACCCTTGTTCCGTCCTAGGACCACTAAGGGACCCAAGTAATGGGGTCTCATTTTTCTGTTAAGTGCCTTCTCTATTTGCATGTTCCTCATCAAGACTAAACTTCCTTTCGCAAAGTTGAAATCTTTTATCGAGTATTGGTAGTCCTCTTCAAATTTTAGCGCAGCTTTACGCCTAGCATCGTAGACTTTGGATTTAAGATGTTCTAAATCTTCCGCCCGTTTTTGTAGGCTGATCGCTCTTCATGCTATAAGTGAGGTGGTGCTTATTATGTTGTCTGGGGGTGGCATCAGCCATGTTGATTCCACGATGTCCAAAGGCAATAATGGTTCTGTGCCCATGGCTGCGAAATATGGTGAACAACCCATTCTTTTTCTAATGGTTATTCTGTCGGACCAGAATACTGAGTATGTGTTCTGGCTCCAACTTTTCTGATCACCCTTGGACGCTTTGAATAGCCCTTGGTGCACATCAAAGTGTGGTCTTTCTGTGATCCCATTGGCTCGCGAATTATATCCGGATATTCGGATATGATTGATATGGTATTTCTTGCTGAGATATTCGATGGCCGCTACAAAGGCTTTGCCATTATTGGATACAATTTCCACCAAGCTTCCCCAGTGGCACAGTATATCTTCGAATATCCATTCCCCTATGGTTCGCATGGTTTCTCATCTTAAACATCGGAATTCTGGGTAATGGCTCATGGAACACCGTCCTTGAACAATATACTTGAATTGCCCCGACATCAGCATTAACATTGTATCCATATACATCTTCACGAAGAGAGGTGCAGGTACTGCAACCATTGCGGGCATGTAGATTTGCCTCGTTTGTCATACTTGGCATAGATGGCATGTCCTCACGTACCATGCAATATCAGCTTTCATGTCTGGCCACCAATATCGGATTTTAACCAGTTCATGAGTCGCGTAGAAACCTCTATGAGCTACTTCGTCATGACAAGCTATCATGACTTGGATCCTTTTTGACTGGGGTATGACAAGTTGATGCTTGCCTTGCATACTTCGGTGCCATAGTCGACCATCTTTTTCGAAGAAGTTCATAGCATATCGTATGAACTTTGCGTAGTCTTCATCATTTATTTCTGGTGGTCAGACAAGGTTTGTATGCCATTGTAAGATGAGTTCTAGTCTTTTGTCATGCAACACTTGTTGCGCGGTTCGTGGGACTTCATTATATGTTAATAACGTGTTTTGCTCAGTTGATTCTGTTGTCTCTTCTGTGGTTATTGAGAAAATGTTTAATGGGTTGGGGATTCGATTTTGCATTAGGCCGTAATGTGTGTGTAGGAAATCTTCCATCCCATCTTCAGGTGGTGGAGGATCTCCTGCTTGAGGGGGTCACCTAGATAAGCCATCAGGCCCATGTCTAGTTCCTGGTACATGCACTAGCACGAAGTGAAATGATAAAATTCCTATGATCCACCGGTTTACTGCAGCTGATGGTGCAATGTCGGGGTTTTTGAGCATTCCCTTGATGGCACTTGCATCCACTTCTACTACGAAGGTGGGTAGGCCAATCAAGTATAATTTACAATCTCCTAGGGCTCTGTATAGGCCGTAGATTTCTCTCTTAGCTTGTGAATACCCGCATTTGTGGGGATTTAAGGTAATGGATCCAAACCTTGCGAAGTATCTGATGGACGGGTCGTTTGGGTCGCATTGGGCTAAGTAAAATCCAACTGCAGCTGGTCCTGTGTCCACTGCTAGAATAACAGCGCCATTTGAACTGTAGCTTATTGGCCTTAAAGCAGGGCTCTGTCGCACGGCTTCTTTTAACTTTTCTTGGGCCTCTATTTCTTCTGAACCAAACTTCAATTCCACATCTTTGCGGAACAACTTTGTCAACGGGAGTGAGTTCTCTGTGAAGTTCTCTATAAAATTGCATAGTACTCCAGCTGTCCCCACGAAAGCTTGAGTATCAGATATGTCTTTGCATGGTCCCCATCTCAATATAGGGTCGACGATGCTGGGTAACAGTAAGCGACCTTGGTAGGTACACCGGTGTCCTATGACTATGATTTCGGGACAGCAGAGGTACACTTTCTTGCCAGAGAAAGTACCACCACAATATTTCATGCGTTGGACTATTCTGTTTAGGTTCGTGAAGTGTTCCCATACAAATCTATGGATGCCAGGATTTTCTGGTATCGTTTTGTAGGTATTGCCTACTTCATATCGTGTAGCTGGTCCACGAACGGGTACATCGTCAATATATGGGATGGTATATCGAGGGATTTTGGGTTGTAGGATGTAAGTAACATCATTGTGAAAGATGGGTACTGAATTGGTCCAGCCCATAGGTAAGGTTACTAGTCGCAAGGTGCCATAAGGCGTTTGGAAGGTGGTAAGGTCGTGGGAACTTTCAGCCAGCATCCATTCGTCGTATCCAACGAATAGATCTAATGTTGCTCCACACACCCTGCCTGCAAAGTTTTCTGCTGCTAATTGATCAGTGGTAGGGGGCAGGCCTGAGTGTGTGATAGTGACTTCGTTAAGTGGTTCAAGACTATGAACAATTCTTAAACTTTTGCCATCCTTCTTGAGCATGGTAAACCATTGTGAACAGTACGAAGAATTCGATGGTTCGTATACCCCCGCGTCGAGCTTGGTTTTAATGATTTTACAGATTTCACTGTAGATGCCTGGGGGTATTGGTATGTTTCTGAGTACCCACAGGATGTGTTCGATTACTGGGATGTCAATGGGAGGGAAGAAGTCTTGTCTGAAACTTCCTCTTTCGGAGTCTTCCCAAGCGAATGCTTGGTCCTGAATATTCATGAAATGGTGCATGAGTTTTACTTCTTCCGACCACAGAAAACCTTTGTTATGGATCGAGTCAATGTACTCTTTTCTTTCTGTGGTATACCTATGCGAAGGCCTGAAGTCTGGTGGTAACGGTGATAATTTTGGCATGTTTTGTAAAGGGTTGCCCTTTATGTTACAGATAATCATGAACTTTTCAGGTAGAGTGGCAAGAACAGGTTTCGTTTTGAGTGCAACTGGTTTATACTTCTTGTTCACATAGATGGAAGCAGTTTTCTCAAACCATGGTGCATAGTTTTCATCGCCAATTATATTCGAGCCGTATAGATTATACATGTACTCGAGTGGTTGCAGGTTTGGTGCTGACTGGGGTTTTATGCTATGCTGCGCGTAGATAGGCATTAATTTTTCTGTTCGCAGACCATCTAACGGTCCTTGGTTGGAATTGAGTTCTTGGGTAGAAGGGATATTAAGTTGGGTGGGGTCGCACGCAGATAAATATTGCGTGGCAAGGTTCAACTTTGTGAACTGATTATTGGTAGCATGTGCAGAAATAATAGGTTTTTGATTTGCGTCCTGTTCTATGACTATGGCCACTTCTTCTTGATCAGGTAGCCGGTCTTCTAGTCAGGGATCATCTTTGTCTGAATAGGCATCATGCGTCATGAGCCTGATACGACCCCTAGGTCTGGTGGGAATTGTAGCTGTTTTCCCCATGTTGGGATCGTGAGTTGTAATAGTCTGATCTTGATTTTCGTAATTTCTTACGATGCTTTGCATAAGGGTATCAAATGGTCTCCCGAGTAGGATATCGTACATGGATTGTCTAATGACATGAACTTGCAAGTATAAGGTGATGTCGCTGAATAAAAAGGCAACGTTTCGCGCAAGGCCAAGCGAACTATTCAAAGTCCCATTGGCTGATTGCATATCTATGATTACCGAGGGGTCATAGGTTAACCCAAGGGGGTGACACACTGCTTCTGACATCGATATCACTTGTGATCCCGGGTCAATGATGCATTCGACCTTTAACTGATGGTCCACGATAGGTAATATAGACCGCAAAGCAATAGATTCAGCTGCACACTTAAGTGGGCCTATCTTTTCACCTTTCTTGATGCGATCTTCATATGGGTCGCAAACCACAAAGGCCCCTTCTGGGAGCTCTTCGCGAGCCGCTGTTACTGTGGTATGTTCAAATGTTTGAACTACAGGGTTGGGTTGCCCATATAGTAAGGTAGTTTTCACTGAGGGGTCCTGAGACGGGACTTTAATCTAGACAGTGCCGGGCCCTGTGTACGAAACATCATTTTTGAATTGTTCGACAGTGGGTGGCACCTTTCACTCCGTGATGTCATCTTTCATCATATCACAGATCTCAGGTGATAATGAAAAGAGTTCATGTTGGGACAAAGTAACCGGGGAATCCATGGTCCTTTCGTATACATGTCTTGCTACTAAGGAGTCTTCTATGGGAGCCTTTGTCCAGTAGGCTGGCTCGTGTTCGCGATTCTTCTTCCTATAGTCAGGCTTTGCACCTATGTTCCGATCAATGGGTGGGGCGTAGTTTGCTGGGCGAACCGAGGCAAAAGGATGTATATCTTCAGGGATAACTTCTTCGTTCTGGGTCTCCCCTGATTGCCGTTTGGGGTTCAGTACTATTTTCGATATCGGCTTCGCCAATATTTTTGGGTGTGATGCCTCTTTGGTGTGGGGAATAAACATGTTAATGACCTCAGCTTCTCTGCCATCGTCTACTGTTCTTTGTGGGGAGTGGATCTCCAGGTCACTGTCATCGGACTCTGAGAGTTCAACGAGGGCTGGTATTTCTTCTAGTTCCGGGGTGTTGCCTTGATCAGGTGTATCTTTCTTTTGCAAGGTTTCTTGACCCGATTTTGCTTGTTCCGTGACTTCGCGAAGGGTCCGGTTATTCTTAACCATTGCCTTAGTAGTGTCCGATGTTGGTGATGCTTCCTTTGGAGTAACGGCTACTGGTTTCAGTTCTCCCGCTACCATAGGTGCAGTGCGTTGTACTAGACGCGGGACTCTAACTTCAACTTGTTTGAACCAAGTTTTAAGTGTCTCGTCTTGTGATGCATTGGCGCAGTCTTGTAGACTCTTTAGTTCTTTTTCAATAGACCCTGTCTTAGCTATTAGGGCTTCAACATGTTGTGTGATAGTCATATTGACTGGTAAGGAACGCTGGTCGACTAACTGCACATAGTGTTCTGAGTTTTTAACAAATGTGAGGGGTTCTTTTAGGAATTGCATCATGGTGGTGTTAACAGCCCCTAGTTGACCAGGGTTCTGTTGATGCCATTCTTCAAACTTGTCTGCGAGACAATTTCCAAGTAAACCCTTTGGAAGGTAGGCGCCAGTAGGTAACACAATGTGGTTCCTTGTATTCTTTCTGCATTTGCCTTCGCAAATCATCATATCGATTTCTTCGCAAGCATTAATGAAGTATCCACGTTTGCCGCAGAATCCACAATTGCCGTCTCGAGATGTGGGAGAACTAGCAAAGGATGACTGTGGGTTTGATTGGTAGTTAGGATGTCACAGGGAATGGTCCTGTTTGTCACTGATTTGGAACTGTGCTAAACATGCGATTTTGTCTTCGATAGCTTGTAAATGTAGTGTTATTTCTGAGGGCTCTTGTTTTACCGTCACTGTTTCGGGTATCCTACTTGAATAAATCTGAGGTATCCCTGCAGGAGCGGTAGAAACAGTGGGTGGGTTGTAAGTCACGTAATGACCCCCCCCCCATGGTAGGGTTGTGGTGCATTTGCATATAGGCTTTCACCTCTATTTGTTCCTTGTAGCACGAACTGTGCAGCTTCGTATATATCTTTCAAGGTGTAAGGGTCTGAGGGGAAATGATCTGGGAGTTTGATCTGTAACCGGCACATAATTCCTTCCCATACGGAATCTGGGAATCCTTTGCTGAATAGGTTACTGACTTCTGAGCCCGAAAGTCTTTTCTTGGCTTCTAAGAATTGTGCTTTAGGGAAAAATTCCCTATAATACGTTCCCAGATCTGCTAGGGATGACACTTCACGAGCGTATTTGCCTATGATGCGTTCAATATCCATACACTTGTATTTTCTATTCGCGTCCGTGTCAGGATATTGTTTAATGATGGCCTCTTTAAGATTGTTGTATGTTTTGTTTACATCTGTGAATTCTGTAAGACTTTCCCAGAAGTCGGCAACTGCAACTCCAGGGTAATGTGTCAACCACCTCTTCTTCTCAGTGTTGTTCGTTATGTTGTATTGAACAAACAGGGCTTCTAAGTCCTGTAAGTATCGTGCCAGTTCATGACCGGGGTTTGCTTTGTTGAATATACTGGGTGCACTTCGCTCACGCCTGAATGGCATCTGAGCATTCATTGCAGGTGGTGCGGCTGCCTGCACGGGTCCTGCTCCTCCTGGTGCAGCAGTGGGGGCAGCTCCTCCTTGTGCGGGTGGCATTGAAGTTTGTAAGGTGTTGGTGGGTTTTGTATCGATAATTACTGGTTGCAATATGAATGGAATATAGATTTCCTCAGTTTCTCCTTCTTCTACTGGTGTAGTAACAGGTGCAGCTGTTTGTACTGGGGAGTCGTGTGAGGATAATTCGGTAGTGTCAGTGCTCTGTGTAGTGAGACTTAATCTTCTTCCAAACTCGTCAAGGTCTAGTGCTTGGTTTGGGTTATGGAGTGTCACAGTATCTGATGCTGGGGTAAGGTTACCCGTGGTATGATAGGCCGACGGTAGTGTATCTGAGAATAGGTTCGCGGATAGTTGTAGACTGGATAAGACTTTGTCTTCTTCGAATAAATCAAAGGGTTCCGCAGTCGAGATATTGAGTCGTTCGTCATAGAATTCTCCTGGTATAGAAGGTTCTACTTCTTCTTCTTTAATGGTTCACGAAGAAGAACTGGGAATTGGTTGGTCGCTGGGTGGGGTGTCAGCAGTTAAGTGCTCAGTATCTTTTTGCCACTGTTGGCATTGGGTTGTTACGTGTAAAGGTCACGAGGTAGTTGGTTGGTAGGGTTTGTTATGACCAAAGTCCTTTGGGGACGCAATGATCAAGGTATGTTTTTAGGAGATAGAGTCGAAATTTGACTATTATCCCCTCGTGGTGGGTTGCATCATGCTGCCTTTGTTTAGGTGATGACATGAATTGAATGACTAGTTCAGTGTTGGTCCCGTGGTAACCAGTATTGCCATGTCCTTTGTGCCATATTGATGATTTATGGTTCGCAAACCATTATTGAATATGCGCTTCACAACCTAAATGACTATTTGGTGGGGATTTGACTTGTAACGGACTTGCAAGGATTGGTTAATTGAACATCCTTGCAAGTAAGAATTTCGTTAAATTGTTTTGTGTGCCCAAGATTTCTGAGCGCACAGAGCCACGAGGCTCATCAACGTGGTGATTGCTAATCTTTCTGGACGCCAGGGTTGGTATGTAACACATGCTACGTCCATTCCGTATTATGTTGCCAATTGGACTTCGCTGTCTTCTAAGTGTATGTTAAATCATACAGGATGTTCTAGTGGGGACAACCAGCCCCATTTTTTTCGTACTAAACAAACGACAGATTCATAACACTCATGACACATACATTCTTGACAAATTCAAGGAAGATTGCATTCTGGGATTGTTGCAGCTGTTGCAACACTTGTCACCCTTTTGGGTTTACGTCGGAGTTTGATACTACGCTGGTGTCAGTTCATCTTACTGCAAGTGACATTGTTCAAATCTTCCAACTTTCACAAACAGATTGTTTTGTTGCTGGCCTCGGTCTGCACAAAGTCAGGCTGTGCTTACAAAAACTTGAAGACTCCCAACAATGTCAAGCTTTTGAGATAACCATCACACATACCCCTTTTCAAACGGATGAAAACCTCTTAGGAGAAGCTCATTCTTATTTGCGCAGCTAACTTGTTCACAAAGCTTGAAAAAGATGAAAAACAGAAAAAACAGGCTACTCATCGAGCTCGATGAATCACGTTAAAACTTCAACATTATAATTATGCATCAGCCTTTTTACAAACAGCAAACAGTGTGTCCGTTATTCGGTCTGGTCACCATATTCCCTTGTTGATGTCACATTCAGCAATACATGCAGTGCCTTGGGAATTAAATTCTGCTTCACCATACGGCGGAACAAGAAGTTGTTCCTTTCCATTTGAAGGGGAATGGTTAGGCTTCTCCATCAAGATGGCAAGCGAGCAAGGCTATTTTTAGGATTGAATGTTTACCACATTGTCGAAGCTTCTGAAAGATGGTGGGAAGTTAATTTCAAGTGATTTCAGACTCCGGTTATCTTTGTTTCTGCCCATTTCCCACCATCTTTTACCAGTGCTTTGAGAACCGGAACCTTCGTACAGTGTGAACAATGTCAATTGGAAGTTTTAAATCTTTGAGTGTGTGACATAGCCTTTGCTCTTCATACTGGTATGCAATTTTCAATACTTTCTCCAGGACCAAGAAAGTTAGTTCGGTATTGTGATGATACCAAAGACAAATATTTTGCATCAGAAGATCATGAATTCCTGCATCTTCAATCTTCCGATCTGAATCAACAAGAGACAAAATATATCTCTCACAGGCTTGAAGCAAAGTTCGTCGGAATGGAGCTAGACTTGACATAGACTTAGACTTATTCTCATTTTTTTCTTCTTAGGCATACATTCAGTTCCACATTGAATGGAAGAAATCGTAAAACCCACCATTGTGACGATACCGTGGATGAATACAACAGAAAACACATTGGTAAATCTGAACCTAAGACTGAATTTGATGTCATTCCGGAGGTTGAACATGTCAAAATGGCAGATCCGGAAAGGGAGCAGATGCCCGTGGTGAGTGGCCTCATCACTTGAAATTGATCCTGTCCTAAAATATGTGCAGCCGTCCGTTCATTTTCCTACGCACCTGCTTCCAAAATTATTTACTCTCGGATTGACAGGTTTCCTGAAACAAGTAATGTGGTTATCGGTGCTGCGTCCAAACTCAGGTAAGATCACATCCAAGCTACATAGGCATGTATTCCTGATGTTTTTCTTTCAATAATAGAGACAACACTTCAAAATCTTCACCACCGGCTGAAATTGTGTCCCCCCATGGGTCGGAGCTCTTATCCAAATTTATTTGATGAGATACTCATGAAGTTTTTGTTTCACCAATAGGGACGACACTTCCATAGCTTTGCCGACAGCCGAACTTTTGTCCTCCAATGTGTTCGAGTTCTCTTCCGAATGTATTTGATATAAATTGACATAAATCTAAGAATACTCATTTACCCTTGGTTGACGAAAGGTGGCACCGACATCAGCAACGACGACTTAGATTGGTTATGTGGCAAACACTTTTTGAATGATAATTTGATATCAGTCAGACTAATGTGCATTTTTGTTGCTTGCGCAATGTCTCAGTTATGACTCTAACTATGTAGGCTTGTGCACGAATGGCTTGCAAGGAAGAATGAAGGGCTCATGAATAATGTTTACTTTTTCGGTTCTTTTTGGTTCCCAAAGTTACAAAAGTAAGGCTTTCGAATACACGTTACAAGAGTCTCAAATACATGTTTCAAAAGGGACTATACCGATGTTCGACGTTGGACCTTGAAGATCGACATTTTCACACACAAGTATCTGATTGTGCCGATTCACAAGGAGTATTCTCTTTCTTAAAATGAAGCGAAATGCAATATTGACCAATGTCAAAGTTTACACTGGTATCTTGCTATCATTTCAAATCCTCACAGTACGATATTACCTGAGGAAACTTCAGTTGAAGACTCTCTGAGGTATGCAGCCTTGCACCCTGTCGAGTTGTTCTAATCCATTGTGTTTAAGGACCTTCATTTTTATCTTGGATTCGCTCGGTCATGCTCACTGGGACGATATCAAGTCCTTGTCATTATTTCTGGCAAGTGAAGCCCTTCACAAGAAGGGTATTCAAGTCTTGAAGAAACACATACCCATCGGACTTCACCCAAATGTAAGCCTTAAAATCTAAAACTAATAGTCGCTCATCAGATTTAGGTCCCAAGACAACAAAATCTTTACAATTGTGGTGTTTTCATGCTACACTTTGCTGAAAGATTCTTGTTGAATCCACACATCTACATGCAGAATATGGTATATATTTTGCTTCTTCAATATTTACCAGTCATACTGATGAAAGGTTTAGTGTGCTGCAAGACAGCCCAAGGAAGTTACGCAACAAAAAATTTGGGGCATGGAAAAAATTGAGATGCTCCGGGACAATCTCGCTCAGGACATTACGGAACTTTTGAAAACTTGGCTGACTTGGATGTCAATGCATAAAAATGATATGGACAAAGGCAACAAAGGTTCAGAAAGTGACGTCGAGGTTGTTGATAATCCTCCACCAGGTCAGAAACGTAAGAGAATGAGTGTAGAAATTTCGGACAATTGGGATGATTCAGATATTCAGGGAGATGAGTAAGATACCTATATACACACTTGTCTTTATGTTTGTAAAAAAAGAAAAGGAAAGAAGAATTGTCAGAAACAAACCGTGCTTGTGGTTCTTAACATAAATACTCTCTGGATGTCTATCCCCGCTGAAATTCTGTAACAAATTTACTTGTCTTGAAATGTTGTTCGGAACTTGTTTTCACATCTTTAGAAAATGTTACAAATACCAGTGTACGCTCAAGTCTGTTGCAGGATTTTTGAACAAAGGTAAGCAAAATCATCACATTCATTGAAAGTCACCGAAAAATGAAGAGAATTGCTTTATGGCACCATGTAAAAATCTAATCATCCCGGTTCTCTTCCTGCAGTTCTGCAATAGGCCCTCTTCAACCCTTTGCAGTTCTCCAAATTACTACCTTAGGACGCATCTGATATAAGATGTCTTTCAAGTGCACAAGGGGTTTCCATTGTATAAGATAACATTTGTCTAACTGAACTGCATGAACTTGGGGTTTTTGAAACAGGTGGGCCTGTGTGAGTATGAGTTTATGTAAACATTGGGAAAGAGAAGGGAGCAACAGTTGAACAAGTCAGTCGGTGACAAGACCGTATATCAAGACTTGAAGGAAACCCAAACCTTTCATAGGCCTGATACTCGTTCCTGGCATCTGACTAAATCCCCAATTGTGCTAACACAACCTATCATTCTTGACATACCTGAATTTTCGTGCTATGGGAACATGTAGTGGTACTGAAAGGATTTCCTTGCGCAGTTTCCATCTGGACAGAAAAAGAATTCTCCACAAGAAAAGTTGTTTTCCAAAGGACAGAAATGCATCCAACAAAATATTTTCATCTCTGTAAACAATGTCCAACATGTTTCTTTTGGGTCGAAATCATTGGGGGCCTGGGTTGTATTAATCTCGATGGTAATCACTGACAAAACATCCTATCGAGCTTGATGGCTGTGCTGACAAAGCATTCAATCAAGCTCGATGAGAGCACTTCATCGAGGTCAATGACACAGCGACACGTTGGTCATAAAGCTTGGTTACTCCTTCAACCAGCTCTTGAGGAAAAGCAAAGTAGAAAGGCTCATAAATCTTGCGATCCCACTATTCTACCAAAAAAATGTTGTGTTAGAAACATTGGGGTTTGCTGTGCCTCCTGGTTTTTCGATATTTTCTGCCTGGGTGAGGAACTGGCTAACAATCTCCACCAATGTTGCCAATGATTTGCTTCTCAGTCATTTTCGAAGTACAGTGTGAAATTTTCATGAAAAGTGACAGGAAATGCGTGTACAAGCTACTCCTACTTGGATTTATGCCCAATCATTCAGAAACACATTTCCACAAGGCCCACGTACAGGTCCCAAATTAGCCTTGCCACAGCATCTGGGATGCCATTCAAAATCATTCCTTCCACAAAGTCCTCCCGGTCTTCTGCTTGTTCGAGGTTAAGTAACACCAGGCCTTCAGAGTACTGATAAACCTCTAAATAGCGACGGAGCAACCTTGGCAGTCTCAATGGTGTATTCATTGCGGATGGCAAACGACTTATAGTCTGCTTTTCACAATGACACTTTTCTTTCCTTTCAGAAGGGCCTAAATACAAAAGCTAAATCGTGTCATGGAATACATTTGTGGGAGGGGCTCACCAGGTGTTACAAAGACATCGTTGCTGATAGAGATAGTGGAGATATTGCTGAAGTCTATGTTTTAACCAGATCTTTTAGTAGCTCTTTAAAATACAGTTATAAATGGCACACTTTTTTTACCCTTGCTCAGGTGAAGGTGTTCTCAACCTTTCTTTTCCTTTTCCTTTTTTTACTCCCTTTCGAACTGGGGCCGTTGGAGATGGAACCATGGGTGTCGCAAGTGTTGGCCGGCGAGTGGGAGTCAAATTATTGGGCAAACTGAGCGACAAGCTCGTCCTGTACGTTTGACCTAGATATCTGACAAAGGAAGGCATTCTCGAACGAATCAAATCCATACGCAGCCCGGTATTCCATTGGTGATTCGTTGAGCTGCATAAGAGCAAGTTCCCTAAAAAGAAATATACTTCAGTCCCGATTCAAAGTCAGACCGTTGTGAACATACTCATCGATAGAACACTCCAGATCGTTTCCCGAGAATAACCGACCAAAAAACTCTTCCAGGACTATCAAAAGCAGCTGTTATCTCAGGCCACACCTCCCAATCGTGCAAGGAGAGGCGAAAAGCCGATGGGTCCTCGGTCGCATGTTCTGCAATGAATGGGTTCACGAAATCATTCAGAGTCATTGCCTGGCATTCGTTGGCACAGTAGACTGGCAACAGGCCATTTTGGGCCACGGACGCCATTAACAATCCAAACTCTTCCAAGGTTGTCAGTGAAAGGGTGAAAATGTAACAAGATGTGGAACTGACATTTGGTCTCTGTAGACACCTGGAGTAGCGCCTGAAAGCCCAGGTCGGCCCTGAGAACCATGCAGAAAGGGATGGTAAAGACCATTGTCAATGATGGGAGACAAATGATTCGAGTAAGCTTGTTCGTGTGCTACAGCAGAGGATAACCTTCCAACGATAGTTTCGGCCTTTGAGTTTTCCGCAGAACAGAGACAGTAATGGGCCTGTATGTTGGCCGAAAAATGAAATTTAAATCTACTTTCCTGTCCTGCTGGTGGACATTGATAGGCAAATCCCTGCGCAACCCCCCCCGGTGTTCAGGAATGAAATGGAAGCGAAATATAGCGCCACTGAGTGTTCACATACGCCGATCAATTTTGTGTTGGCAACATTTTCGTTTCTTCTTCGAATGCAATCATTGTCAACAATGAGAATGCCGCCTTGGCTGTCACAGGAAATTTGGGGCATAGAAGAATACCTCGCTCGCCTGTCTTTCCGCCATCGAGCTCGATGACCCTGCAATAGAATAATTCATTCTGCCCAGTTTCTAACTGCAATGCAATGTTGGTTTCTACACGACACTTCCCCCTGTAGATTTTCAATGGCCGAGGCTTTTTTCTTGCTTGTTCTGTCTGTTTGGAGCCTTTTTTGCAACTCAAGAAGAGTCTCTTTCATCCTTTGTCACGTTGAGACGCGTCCGGATTTTTCCAGTGTTCCGACATGAACTTTACATGACTGTCAAACCTTCTGGGGCAAGTAAACGATTCGACAAGGAAATAAATTCAAATTAAAAGGCCTAGTTGTCCTGGTGGTCAACAAACGTAGCAACGTTGACATGCAACAGAGAACGTGAAATGGAATACGTGTTGCACAGAGTGTGATTGCCGGGGTTGTCCAGACCATTCTTTGTGTAACATGCATCCCATTCACCTACTGAAAAATTGAGTTTTGACATTCAGGCTGGATACGAATCCCGCAGCTTTGACGTTCATGGATTTCTAAATTTATTACTCAACGGGTTGTGGAATAGAGCCTGAAAAGGGTCAAGAAGAGCTTCATGCCAAGTTTTTGCCTCAGCTCGGAACAGGACTACTTGCTTTTCTGTCTCTTTCTCAAAAAAACTTCCCGCATTGTTTCGTTCTTGTAGAATCATTTGTGATGCCTTCCTCCACGGGAAGTACACATATCAACGGAGGTGCGGTCCTTTTGCTGCTCTATCTCTGTTCAATGAGCTAACCGCACGAGGAAAGATCTCGATGGAGACATCATGTTTGCTGATACCCAGGGTTCGGATACTTGCCAATACCGAAAGTGCCCTAGGCGCTCCACGACTGGTGCCACGTATAAGTTTCACCCAAATGAAGCAAAATATCAAATGGCATGCTGTGTTGGAGGGGATGCACAAGCTACGATATGTAGATTTGGGAATACCACAGTCACACTAACAGTTTGCGAAGACTGTTACAACACGGGATTAAAGAAAAGTCAGTTTTATGAGTTTTCATCCATCCTAAAAATTGACGATACTTTAAGTGGCTTTGACGCAACAGCGCACACAGGGTATACGACCATAAATCTGTGCTTGTGAATGGAATCTGATTGCTTTGTAGAACGAAACAGGGACAATCGAAGGCACTCGACCCATTCAAACAGAGGATCTTCTGGTACCGTGTTTCATCATTCTCCTTGACCGCTTTCATGATATCGGGCATATAGTTCATTCAATGTATCATCATCCGAGCGAGAAAGACATTGCTGCCTTGGCAGAGGTACTGTTGGAAAAGTTGGAGCAGAAACGAACAAAATCAAATGTGGAATGCATAGACCAAAAAATTAAAATGGCTAAACGCAAAGGTAAGGATATCTCACTTGGTTTTGCTCTTTTTTTATGGCTCTTTTTAACGCAGATGTACATCAAGATGACCACATGCCTGTTGCAATATCCCACTACGAAAACGATAGGACAAGTCTGGCAAGAGGGTACTCTGGTGCCCATTCAAGGTATGATGCGAACAATGGAAAGTATTGAATGTTAGCAGTCGAGGGACAGTCAGATATGGTGAGGGTTTTGGTTCAAGTAAAGAGAAATGGTGATAAGAAGGGTATACCATTCCTGGTACATTTGCACTCCTCTTTTAAAATGTAACCTAACATCAAAATGTTTGAAGCACATACAAAGAGGAATCGAATTTGATGCTACTGCTTCTCGACAAGAGGTCTACAACATTGTATTCGCAACGATGCTGGAAGTCTTAAGCATGGACACACAAGTCTGGGGCTTCAAGTTCCATGAAAATGACTTCCAACTTTTTGATAGCGGATGGATTGAGATCCTGAGCAGTGACATCACCAGGCCAACCCATCTACTCAAAAAAGGAATGATGCACACAGGCGCCAAGAAGGGAGCACTGGGGGGCTGGAAATACGTTCAAAAATGGGCAGAAACTTGGTACTTTGTGCTAACGCATAGGGCTTACCAGTCTTTCGAGCTGTGGGAAGCAGGAGAGGAATCACCAATGGTATACGTGGCATATTGTTTTTGTTGATTTCATATTCTTACAACTATAAAGTCTTCGTCGGTGCCAAGGCCAAAGCCAAAGGGCAAGAAAAGGGAGAAGTTTATATCTGTACATCTTTTTTTAAATCTATAACATTCTTTTGTGCGCACGACTGCCTGTAGTCCGATGATGATCAATCTGAAGCACCTAATTCTCCTTGTGCGCCCGGTGAAAGCTTGTTTAAAAATCGATTACAGGCCTGCGGACACCTTGTGTGTATTTCACTGAAGTCTTTGTGATTTAGTCATTAATGATGAGAAATATGTCCCAGACAAATACTCCCGACGGATTTGAAGATATGGGACATAGTATGATAAGGTCCAATGAAGAATTCTCTGTTGACAAAGGTGGTTCTGTACCTGCCTCTCAGACCATGCAGCCTTTTCAGTTAGCAACAACCATCCAGACAACTAGAAGCCCACTGGCTTCCGCTGGTCCAGTACCCTTAACAGTAATGTTGTTGAACATTTTCTCAAGGAAGTCCTAACAAACGTATATAGATTGGTACAGAAAGCACTCCTAGTAGACCCGGTTCGAAACGGGCGGTAAGTTTAAAGTCAATATAAACAATTATTACCTTGCTTAGAAAATATAATGCAGCACTGCTCCACTACACAGGTTGAGCAATCCGCAAAATGTCTCCACCCCCAGATAACTGTAAACTGTGAAGAATGGTTTAAAGACATGTCGAACCTTCTGGAAAAAGCTGGCCAATGCAAAGAGGTACCAAGCGGACGTGGTAAATTTTTATCTTCAAAAAGTGTTATTGTTTCTCTGATATTTCCAAGGATTAGCCAAACACCCTGTTGCGATTTGCAGAATCCCACATTGGCAAAACGACATTTTCCAGCAACCCACTTTTGCTTTCAACACTGAGTTCAGAGGCCATGTGTATGTTAACTGGGGTGAACAGCCATATTATCGTCTGGGATCTGGAAGCTTTAAAACTGCTCATTCTGGACTCCTTGACGTAGGAATGAAACTGGTCGATGAGGACCTTCCTTCTGCCCTGGTTGGAAGAGTTTGTATCAAAAGACCGTACCAGAACACTGGTAGGAGTGAAGTTCCACGGAGAAAGACCAAGGACTGCAAGCGTCGTGATATTTTACACGAAGTGAATACCATTCTATGGGCTACCACTATTCACGACATGAGTATGAACATGGTCGCTATGACAGCACCATCTCGTGGACATCCACCTGGTCCAATTCCAGACTTGTCATTTGTTGAGGCTGCTGTTGTACTAAATATGAAGCCAGAATCGGTAAGACCCTCTAGCTTTCAGGGTTTTACAGCCTTGGTGGAGAGGAAACTCCCTGAGCAATTTAAAAAATACATCGGTAATGCATCTCCTGAGCCAATCCCAGGATTGGATGTGGAGGTGCATGCAAAGGCAGTATTTCTGTGTTTCTTGCAACATGTTCAATTCCATCTCTCTTTGGGGAAGGTTTTTGTTTCTGATTACCAAGGTATGAATCTCCATAATGCAGTAAACTTGTGCTTCATACTTCCTAATTTAGGAGCTGGTCCCTGGTTGACCGATCCCCAAGTCATGGCCAAATCTGAGTATGTTGTCTTTCATTTTGAAAAATATTGGATCTGATTTTACTTTAGAACCAATGGAAAAACACTCTTTAGCGATGGAAACTTTGACAGATCATTGGAGGAATTTCGAGAAAAGCATCAGTGTCTCGACTGGTGTCAGTGGTTTGGCCTAGAAACATTGAGTGATTCAGATTCAGATTAAAAAGAATGAACGGTCTCGGTTCTTCTTGCATAATTGGGTAGCATAAACATTTCTGTTGATCTTCCACAAGATTTGATTTCTTTCGTTGCCCAGTAGGGAAGACCTGGACGTTGAAGTTTAAGTGTTTGTATGTATAAATGGGAAGTCAAAGGGTCCTGACTTGAGCACGGTAAGGGGTGAAAGTACAGAGGTGGGCAGGCCAGGTGTTTAAAATCCAAGAAAGACAGAAAAAAGAAGAAAAGGAGGGTTTGGGGGTAGGAGAAAACATCTCTTTGCCATAAGCAACAAACGATGCCAACTTTGTGTGAGAGGGTATGATAATTCTTATATATTCTCAATCGTGGAGCTTGTTGTAGAATGGTCATCGAGCTCGAGGACACTGCATTCTTAATGGCTGGCAAAGCAGCTCATCTAGCTCGATGGCACAGCCACACAAACCACAGGAATGAAGTGTCATCGAATTCACCCTTTTTTGCTCCATCAGTAAACTTTGTTCATGACCTCCAGATGTCACCCCTGTTCATGCCATCCCCTGATGCAGCTCCTCCTTCTGGTGGGGACTGAACAATCTCATGACAAGTGTAAGACATTTCTCTTGGGTATTTTTCTTGTGAGACTCTTTCCTCTGATTGTTTCGCACCCAGGCAGTAGTCATGTGGGGGCTTCACCATAGGTGCAGAACATAGGTATCAATCAGCAATGTACCAGTTTTCCCGATTTAGACACAAATAAGTTTGGATGTAATTGCAGTCACCGGTATGTTTTCAATGCAGAGGGCAGCTGTCTGTCAATGAGGCTTTCTCCCTCCATCCTGTCTTCGTTCGCTTCATTGTGTATGGTGATGGTGCAATGGCTACATCAGCTGATTCCCATTGTTGGACATCTGGTGAAGATTCCCAGATGGGAGGTTCAATTCCCCCAGTACACTAAATCACAGATACCAATATTCAAATCAGTATCGGTGATTTTTCTTACAGCAGTAATCTGTGTTTGACATGTGCAATGTGCATTTTATTTGAAAGTCCATTGTTGCTGCAGACTAAGGGTTACTCAATTAATTAAATATGGTCACTCGAGGATGAACTTTCATTTTCTTGGACCCCAACTTGGACAACCCTACTTTATAAATTTTGTCCCATAAAGGTTGGCAAAAAAAAATTTAATTTTTTTCGAAATTTTTTTTTGCTAACCTTTATGGGACAAAAAGGACTCTATCTCTCCCAGGATAGCTCCCAACTTGTTTGTCCCGGGACCTTGTGGCCCCTATGTTCCCACTGTTCTCACACTATTAATATTTTCCCCAGGAAAGCCGCCTGGTTTCAAAGAGCTACCATATCTGACATTTTCAGCCACCGAAATAATTTCCCATGGTCAATATTTTCCCGTGCCTGCCATTTGTGTTATGCAAGTGCTGAAAGGTACTTCCCAGTAGTTCTGCTCGATGAAGAGCACACATGTGCATGTGGTAGTGGTGACCCATGTTGTTTCACTCACGGATGAATAGCAAATGATGTGTTTATCAACCTGCCAGTGCTTCGGTTTCCTTTTGAAGCAGAGGTGTCCATGCATATTTTATTTAATTTATATTCAATCTCAATTCAAATTTGATATCCTTAATCATATCAGTGACTGTCCAGGTGCTGTTTTTCCCAAACATATTTCTCAAGTAGAAGTCATCCATCTCGATTGAGTTCCCAAGTTTGTACTTACAGGATGGTCCCATCAAGCTTGATGACGGTGGTTTGTCAGCATTTATGTGGCTGAGCCATCGAGCTTGATGTTGTTGTGATGTTGAGTAGCATGTCGATCGTGACAAGGATAGGATGAGATTGCTCAGTAAAGATTTTCGAGGTTCTTGTTTCTAAGTTCACTGATAGGCGCACAACAGAACTGGGATTGGTTATATCATTGTCAAGGATATTTAACCACTAGGTACTGAACTATATGGGGTCTTGTATTGGTAATTTAAGATAAGGAATGGAATAACAGTAGTCCCATAGACAGTAGTAAAGGTATGATAGTAAGGAAACAAATGTAGAAGGATTAACAACACATAAGGAAGGTGGTCTAGATAAGTGACACATATGGTTCTGCATTCTGGAAAGTACAAGAGATAGACGATATGGAATGGACCATTACACGTTGTTGAAGTTCAGGCAGCTCTTCTTCCACACACTCATGCATTATCGGTATTTACCGGCTCCTCATGGAACAAGATGTGCGGTTAGTCATGCTAACCTTCGACACTATGAGGGTACCATATGCAAAGGGGTAAGCAACTTTTGACACAGCATCCTTATTTGCAGTCACAAGGATTTATTTTTATTGCTTGAATATCACGATTGTTGAAAAAAAAATATTATCACATTTAGATCTATGTACATAAAAATACATAGTAAATTGGTTCCTTTTCAAATAAACTAGAATGAATTTTTACTTGCCTTATATGTAGCACAGAATGTCTCTGGGGTCATACTACTTTATATAGTAAAAACAAATATGTGCAAATACCCGGTATCAATATAACCGGAGCAGGTCAGTCTTGTATTCGGTAGCGGTCCGTTCTCAGTGCCTCTCCGTGTCGCAAGCCTCGTTGAAGTCACTGTTACACCATACATTGGGACACCCGCAGAAGTTGTGGTAGAGGTTACAGGGCAGTTCAGGAGTTGAATACTGCCTTTGCCTTTCAATCGTTATTGTCTCTTACTCAGTGCCATCAATAGAAGAAGGGAAAGAGACACATCACCAATACAGTTGAGCTGTTGTGATCTAAATCCTTGTGTGAGGCCAGGAGCCGCATATTTCTGGTAGATTGGTACAGAGATGGAAGGGTTCATTGCCAATCTCAAATGCTGTATTTCCTCCACAGCTCATGTTCACTTATGGCGGTAATAGCATACAAAAATTCAAGCAGACACAAGTTGCCATAATCCGATCGCAAGTGTTTCTTGTAAGTGCACAAGCTTATGTCCCCCCACAAGTTAGGCAATTTTTTATGGATGTATATACACCAGCATCAGCTACTACCAGATATAATTGAATAAAATCTGGTGAGTGAGTCCAGAGCAGGACAAAATGCTTCGGCAGCAGGCTGGCATTATTCTGACACTTACTAGTCTTTCCTCCAATTCTATTATTGTGGTGGACCCCATTCCTTCAGCATCTGATGCATCTGCTTTACCTATTCATCATCTCCATTTGATGAGATGAATTCATGTTTATTGTCCTTCAATGTTTGATGCCCAGATTTGATATCCATGTTTGAAGGTATGCATGTCAATTGGCACGGCATCATCTTCCTCAACATCATCCAGACAGTAGACTCTGGATTCAAATGCTCTATGCCTTGCATGCCACGAGCCCATGAGATTGACTTGAAGCTGAGTCAGAGGCCATAGCCTATGAGAATCAAATGAGAATGAAAGTCTGATATCTGGGGGATGAAGCTCTGAACGGCATAGATGCCATATTCAAATATTACAGCATATGTCTCCTTCCCAGACTATCGCAAACAGCCAACTTGTGTATTAAAAAAGCTTAACTTGCAAGAGGATTCAGGCAAACTTGCGCACTTGAAAGGTACTTGTGAGATAATTATAGCAACTTGTGCCTGTCCTATTTTTTGTATGCTATTATATGATGGTAATAGCATACAAAAATTATAGGGGTCGCAAGCTGCCTTTCCTTCTACACGTTGGGTGAAATACTACCTTCACAAGTTCCATCTGAGGTGACCAGTCCCCAAGTTTAGACCGCCAGACTCCACAAGTTTTTGCCACAGAAAGCACAGAAAAGCACAGATGGTCATTCCCTCAAGTCCACTAGAAGTAGTCTATACATGAGCTTCAAAACAGTATTTCCATTCTTTACATACAGCAGTGATTATGATATTTTTCCAATTGTGGGGGCCCAGATGAAGAAGAAATATGTATTTATAATGAATATTATTACCTGTAAGAACTACAAAACACTCGCATTGTGAACTTCAACGATTGCTATGAGTCTGATAATCGCCTCGCAATACACCTCTATCCCCTTATTGGAATCCTCTGAATCGAAATTGGAATCTCCTGTTAATTCATTCATAAAAACGACCTCGTCGTCATTGTTCAGGGCTACTTTACCTTCATATTCTTCACCCGTGTATTCTGGGGGGCAAAGGAGAAGTTATCATTGATGTCGTGATCCATCCCACGATACAAATTCCCTCTCACTTGTTGAGCTAGTCTGCCTGGTTTCCTTTGTTGTATCTTCGACATCATCCGAGATGCAAACTTGAAAGGAAGCCTGAATTTCATGGACACGGGGACCCCGAATGCCGATGAGACTTGAATGGAGAGCTTATCGGGCAGTGATTATATTGAAGGGGACAGACCGTTATCACACATTTCTTTAAACACCAATTAAGAGTCACGTAGTGCAAAATCCCATTGCTCTGGGGACAGAACTTGTGAACACAGAGAAAGGAATCAAACTTGCGAAGAAGACATGTGCCTAAACTTGTGTCATGAAAGTTCTCATCGAAGTTGGGGACATGATTGCATTGTTGTGCTTCTTGTGACAACGGTCTTGTGGCTCAAATTAGTCACTTGCGAGCACTAATCAAGCAGCTTGTGACCATCTGAATTTTTGTACACTATTACCGCCATACTATTACTGCCATATTCACTCAACGTGTATCTCACAAGCATCATCCACAAGCTCAACCACCTGGGTAGCAAATATCGGACTCCGAGACTTTCTTAATGTAAACAAGTTTCAAGACATCTATGAATGGTACAAGAAACACGCGGCGATGGTTTGAAGGTAGTGCATACTTTCGCTTTGCAAAGGTGATGAGGTGACCCCTTACGTGCTGTAGATCCACGTACTGGGTTTAGTATGTTGATGAACATTGAGATCCAATGCATCTTTGCCGAGATGTGAAACACGAAGACAACAGCAATGAAAGAAGGATCAGTGAAGTGCTGGATCCAGGTATCCCTGTGCTCGAATTCATAGGATGGATGTCATGTCATAGGTAGTAACAACAGGTGGTGTCTTTCACTTATTTGCAGGTCTTGTATCTGTAATTTTTACAAGTGAACCCATAATCGATAAATAATTGCGAGTCACAGGCCTCAGCTCCAGAGCGTTTAGTGACAAACTAAGATATTCAAGGACTCCTGGGCAGGTAAACGACACTGTCTTTGCAGACTTTAATAGCATGTAGTAAGCCCTGCTGTCCCCATTTTGATTCTGTGTAAGGGCACGATCACTAGTCTAACACCGTGGCTTGACTTTGGGGGGCAGTCAAGAAGCGATTCTGAAATAAGTAATATCTAAGACGGCGCAATGAGTAATTCACGCGAGTCTGCTATCAAGCTAGGATTGAAATTGAGAATTACCATCCACGTGAGGTATTGAGAGAGATGATGCCACCATTGACATTAACATAGCAAAGTTGAAAGACTTTACCAGCCAAATGGGTGGAGACAACCCTTTCTTTAGTTCAGCCAAGCGTCCTGACTCATGGACAAATGGATTGGATGTTGATGTAGCTGTAAGAATGAAGTATGCATATATTGGAACGGTAAGCTATAAATAGAATGCTTATGTCCGATCATTGGGTGTGGGTACCGGCAACTGCCGGTTCCAAAATGTGAGCTGACTAAGCCCATTTTCGGCCATTTTGATGGCAAATCGACCTTAATTACTTCAAATCTCACCGATGGATACTCCTCTCTTTTCATATGGCTACATATAAGTTCAAGTATATAGTAACACTGTTCTACCTACAATGATACTTATTTTCACTGTCATCCTGTCCCTCAATATCAACATCTATGATCTCTTCTTGGCAGCTTTCAACCCCTGTCTTTCTTGCTTAAATCCTCTGCCTGTGTCTCCACCTGTTTCTGACTGCATTTGAGTTTCTCCTGAAGACCATATAGTCACTGTTGATAAGTCTCAGCACATTTACGTGCCTGGGAAAGCTCTGTCAGGTCCATTGGAGCTAGATTCCCCTGTGCATGTGTCAAGATGGATCATAGATGGCACTGACCTTTGCAAACTGGCATCTTTGCTGCATGGAGCAATGCTTGGTGCCACCAGAGTGTCTGAGAGAGCTAGAATGATGCCTCATGAGGTGTCCTGTGTGCTTGAACAATGTGGAAAGTAGGTGCAATGGTGTAAAAGAGGTATGCCACTATTGTTTGGTTGTGTTTACAAAGCCTTCGGACTGCTGATCCAAATGCACCTGGTGCAGGCTTCCACAGGACTCATATTGCTTCGGAAAAATTACAAGAAATCTTTTTAAAATAAAATACATGTATTCTTCGAAGCACATTTTTCAAAAAAGCCTTTTTAAGGCTATAAATGCCCTGAAACTATAGTAAAACAAGGTATTAAAAACGATCTGCTTCGAAGAATACATGTAGAATTCTACTCTGAACAAATTGTTCCTGCAAAAGTAGTCACGAATCTTCCTCGTTCGACCTGCAGTAGGTGTATCCATGACAGTACCATATTTCCGGGCCAGATCGAGATCGCTCGGAGCCCGAAATTTGGCGGGGGTTGCCGGTACCCATTGGGTGTGAATATCATGGTGCCTCAGCCTTCGTGTAACAGCTACCTGAGATCAGAGAAAAAAAAAAAAAAAGCAGTGACTGCAACAGGCTTCCTCGGGATTCGGAAAACGAACTCATCCGGGTGTGCCGTCATCACGCCGTGCATCTGTGTGACTTTCAGATTGCAGTCACCCACTGAATGGATCTACAGCAGAACGTGAGAAGCTGCAAGGAAATCTGGAAACAGAAATATTACCAAAAAGTCGGTCTTCAGATCCTCTACACGCCTCCTGTAAGACTGGATGACATCTCTGAAATCGTCGATGCAGAAGACGCCTCTGAACCCCCGCTGCTTCAGGGTGGAATTCTTGATATCTTGCGCCATCCCATGAAGATACCTGTAGCCAGATAATTGGTACCTGTTGAATAAAAAAAAACATAGAAATGGCAACTCACGTTTCCATCTCCCCACAAATACCAATATAACATGAGGTGTCGTGATCACCATGCATACGGAAGAGGGTGTCAATAACGACAATTGTGTCTGCGATGCTTTCACTGAGCGCCTTGGCAGCTTTCTTGTTCTTTCCCTTTTTCTGTAGGACACAGCGTTAGTGAGAACGTTCATACCACAAAAAGTACGGTTAAACGAACCTCGAGGAGTTTGAAGACAACTACGGCGACCTTTGCCACATTCTCGACGTATGGCACGCCGGAAGCTTCAGCGATATTGGCGACTTTGAGGCAGACGTTGAGTGCGGACATGGTTGTTGGTGATAAGACTTGGGCTGTAGAGCCTGATGCAGAAGCGAGCGTCAAACTCGCAGTGCTGTGGGCGTCAATGAATCGTGCTGTATTATCTGACAAGATAACTGAAGAATGCAAAACTTTACATGGTCACCTTTCACTCATTTTGGAATCGACTTATGCATAGGTTCCCTAGTAGCCGAGGCTTGAAACTATTTGGGCCTTGGTTTTCCAGTTGAAGTGGTGCCATTTAATAGAGGAACTACTCGAAATGCTATGCAGGCCGCCATCGATATCTGCTATAACGCACTTACAAGCTGGATACACAGTGTTCCACAGAGCGACCTCAAACATAGCAACATAGGAGGAAGAAAGAAACGACGAGCGGAGGATTGTAACAGGCGGCCACGGGCTCCGGGTATCCTCCTCCCGAAGTGGAGGCTTTGGTCTTCACACACAATAGCAGCCGTAGGGAATATGGAAACCTATTGTTACCTCCAGGTATACATAAGTAGAATGTAAGGATCTGAACCCGAATCCCAGATGGTCGACCTAGACACAATACTCCCGAGTCCCGGGACCCGAGGGCATGGTTAAGTGTTGCAGGGAGTTCGCTTTCAAGCAGTTGTATCTGGCTCTTCGGCATATGTGGACGTTATCTGGAGGTTCTAACGAGCGCTTGATAATATCAACAGGGATCGTAGGTAGTATACGGCGGAGATAACACGTTTGAGATGTAATAAATGCTGCTAGATGGCATCTATCAGAAGCGTGTTCAGGGGCATCATGACGAAGCTAAGCTCACCTCTCGGAATTGTAGAGCCCAGAAGTTTCGCCACTACCTATAAAGGTAGCGGGAGACAGAATGATAGCTATATCCATGAAAAGGACTGCAGGTTCCTTCGATACCACTAGCGAGCATGCTATGAAATTAGATCCAAAAGAAGAGCATGAAGAATCGCTCTTACATTGGCTTTCCGCTATGTCCGAAGCACACCCAGACATATCCTCAGCCAGCCCTGTCAACCTCAGATGAGGGGTCTGCACCCCAGACCTTTCTCCATCCAACAAGCATTCATATCTGGCCGCTGCACTATCACAAACCTCAAACGGCCTCCCTTCCAATATTAGTGCCGTCAACGATGATACCTCAACCGAGTTACCGGATCCCCAACATCTTACGCCCTATCGCATATCCTTCCGAACTTCATCCCGCCGCTTCGGTGAAAGTTGGACCGTTTACCATGCAGCGCGTGGAGATCTGAAGCGCACGGTTCCGGTAGAGGGACAACCTAGCGCATGCTTTGGAGTGAACTCCGATTGCTCAGTCATCTGAACCTCGTCGCCATCACATACACCCAGAGCCATTCATGTGGGAACACGCACGCAGTGATAGATGCTTGTAAGATACAGAGTGCAGCTCTCGCAGCCTAAGCTGGTGAAAGTACATCTTCAGGTAATCAAAAGGGGACCGGTAGGGATCACGACACAGTCAATGATTCGAACGGCACCGTATTCGTGAATGAGAGTAGTTTGCTATCCGCTCTGAAGTGAAAGGGCTCAAAGTAAAGAACGGGATGGACCGTCGCAAGACTGATGGTGGGGACGTCCAGAATGGTGTACCTGCGAGCAAGGATAAGAGAACGTCGATGGCTGGGGTATCGAAGTGAGGATGATCCATGGCTGCAAGGTCTTGCGGCATCGCAGGTAATGAAGGAAGAAGCCCAAGTCAACTGGTCGACAGTGCAGGGTGGGTGGGTGAGTGTTGATAGGCCGCCTGCCATCGCTGGTGGGAGACAGAAGAGTTATCCGTGGAACAGAGTGCTACAAATTGTTAGGATTGAACTGTATCAATGAACCATACAACGCACCATCCCCAGCTGAGCCGAAATGTCAAAGGTTCGGATCTTCGAATCCAATGTCGGACAAGTTATGTGGACGTAGGTCTCTGCGAGCGTCCTTTCGAGCCGTTCACATCACGAACTAAGGAAATGGAAGCAATGACGAGACATTCACGTACCATTTCACCATCTAGCCACGTACACTAGCCAAGTCTACTCCAGAAGAGTCGGAGGTTTTTCGGCTGATCGAGTCCACGGGAATTTCTTCCTTCAATGAGCGTATCGAGAGTACTGCTAGACACAATCAGTGATTTAGGACAAACACGCGGAAGGCCTTACCAAGGGAAAATCGCGTCAATAGCACCACACAGTTTCAGGATCGGAGTTTATATTCCCTAATGAAGTTAGCCAATCAAAATTAGCAGTAAAAAGAAGCATCTACCTTCCACCATGATCATTTTTGCTCTCGAGTCATTTCTTGGCCTCACGTCCCTTCCAAGACCGACACGCACGCCGTGAACAAAGAGAGAAGGATCCAATACAAGCACATATAGCAACGTTCCAAGATGGACAAAGGTAGACAGACACCGACTGGGTCGATGCTCGATGGTAGCGGTCACAAATTACGAAAAAGGTGTGAGAAACTTCAGTCTTCTTACATCCGGATTTCGGGCCGACTGCTGTTGAGGCGAACCAATCAGTGTTGCGTCTGTGGAATGCATGAAGTTGACATGTTGTCCATAAGTCTAAAGTCCCATGTTCAAAATGTGGCATGTCTCTTTTGGCATACAAAGACACACAACGGGGTAACAGCACACGAGCTGGGTACTCCAAAAGCTAGGGTGTAACGTCATTCTCGGTAAGCATTGATGTCCATGAGATGTATTGGTTTATCTTACCTCCTTCTACAGCATTTAATAATATCCCTGTTACCGTGGTGCCAGGACTGTGGTTCTGTAAGGCAGTCTACAGCACATCTCTCTTTCTCAGAAACAACGACTATGCCCGCTCTCAACGTCTGTCTCCAAGTTGCCAAGATCGCTGAAGGTTCCGGAATACCCTACCTTGAAGATCTAGCCAAAGCCGGCGTAACTGTCTTCGAACTGCTTGAGGTTGGTATACCGGCTCTTTCATACAATTTATATCTCTTACGTTGGGCCTTGTAGAAAAAGGGAAAAAACAAGAAAGCTGCAAAGGAGCTCTCTGAGAGTATCGCAAACACGATTGTCGTTATTGATACCATTGTCCATATGCATAGAATCCGTGCGGGTGCATATTTCGAGGACATTTGCGGTGGAATGGCAGGGTGAGTATCATTTTTATTGTTGTATTTCCTCAACAGTTCATGATGATGTGCCAGATACCTCGACAGTATGGCCCAAGATCTCAATCATACTCACCTTAAACATCATGGCATCAAGAGCTTTTTCAATGTCGATGAATGCAGAGATGTTATTCAAGTTTATAGGAAACGTGTAGACAACTTGAAAGTCAATTTTTTGGTATGTCATTTTTTGATTCGTGAGGGCGATGGGCTGACGAATTACATTGTAGATCCATTTGATGGGAGACTGTTTTGCGGAAGTCATTAAGGTTCACAAGGTGGTGCAGGTATTGAAGGATATCACTGAGATGCGGTCGAGGGATTTGGGAAAGGTACCTGAGAAGATCTTGATGCACAGCTTGATCCAGATCGCTGGATGCACCAGTTTTTTTTTTTTAGCTGATTGAGAATCCAAATACCTTTACAGTGCATCAACTCAACTTATGCATAACAAGCTTCTGTCCCATGTCTTCGTCACGATTGCCAGACCCTCGTACCTCGGGTCCTGGCAACCTGACTATGACACGGAACTTCAGCTTGTTGGGGCCCACCCCAAACCCGGCTTATTACTTAAATTCTGAGATGTTAGTTTTAGAGAAAATATATATTATGATTGTAATAGAGCTTCAGGATATACAATATTCAAAGTATTTGTACCCTTTTCTGTATCTGGAAAGAGAACTCGAATGCGCTGTCCTGAAGTGCAACGGCTAAGTGCTACATAGAGTTGTCCATGAGAAAAAACACGAGTACGTAAATCTAATCCAATATAAGTAACTGACTGTCCTTGAGACTTGTTGATTGTCATTGCAAATGCCAGCCTGACTGGAAACTGGTGACATGAAAATGCAATGGGAAGTTCAGATGTATCTGCATTGATTGTGATGCATGGAATAAAGACAACTTTGCCAGCATTGTTCCCACTAAGAAGACGACACTCTAATACATGGGGGCGACAATGTGTGAGAATCATTTGTGTCCCATTGCATAGGCCATTTCCTGGATCCAAATTGCAGAGACGCATAAGAGGACATCCAATTTTGAGAGCCAGCCTTGAACGTGGCAACCCAGAAGCATTGAAATTTTGAAGAAATTCTACTGGATAAAGAGTAGTAGGATCATCCAACTCTTCTTCTATTATCTTGTCTGTACTCCAATAGACTGCCTCTTGTCCTGGAAACATATCCAGAACCTGTTGATTGATTTCATCAACATCATCATTGCGCCCAGAGAGAATTGTTCATTCTAAAAAAAAGCGATCTTCAAAATGGCCAGCTTGAATGTTTGGATAAATGTAACTGATAAGTCCAGAAAGTGATGGTTTGGTAAGGCGCATAGAATCTGGAAGAGAGATCATTCTATCCTCCGTGAGTCCTTCTCCTGCACCAACAGTAAGCAGCCATTGAGCAAACTCTACATTTTCAGGAGTCTGATCCAGACGCATGTTTTTCTTCAAATGAATGACCTGGATCTGAGGCCATAATGGTGAACAGTGAAATGAAGCTGCAACAATTTGCTCTCATGATCCCCTTGAAACAACAGGCAATGTCTGATGAAAGTCTCCTAAAGTCAATAATCAGAAAGGTCAATCCATAGAGTCATATAATTAATACACATACCACCAAAAAGAACAGTCAGTCCACCAAAAGGAGCATCATTATTGTGGATATCACAAAGAGTGTGGTCAACAGTTTCAATATCATGCCGATTTTGCATAGGAACTTCATCCCAGATGATAAGAGAAGCTCAACAAAGAAGTTCAGCCAGATGGGTTCCTTTGCGAATGTGGCATGTTGTATCATCATGTGAAGGAATTGGAATTTTAAAAGTGGTGTGGCTTGTACGTCCTCCTACTAAAAGAATCGCTGCTATACCGGAGGAAGCACAGGCTAATACAATCAATCCTTGGGCACGAACAGCTGCAGCAATAGTATTACACACAAAAGTCTTTCCACCACCTCCAGCACTATGAAGAAATACTAATTTCCCTTGCTTATGAGTAACAGAATCAATAATTATGTCAAAAGCAATCTTTTGCTCTGCATTGAATGTTTGAAGATTCTTAGCAACTAATTGCTGAAGAGATGGAATATCATAGGTCAGCTGTGCAGCCAGGAGAGGGTTATCCTCATATGCAGCCCAGTCCATAGTAGAGGCTGGCATCTGGGTCCACTCAGAAAGACGATGCCCATGAGATTGAAGAAGCCTATCAATAAGGTGGAGACCAAAATCATAGAGCTGGGCATCTGTTGGATTTGGAACATCATGTTGGTGGAGTTTATGTGCCAAATCATCACAAATATTATGCTTGAACTGCTCCCATAACTCATCTGGCTTTGTTGGATGACAAAAGAGAAGAAGAGTTGCAAACAGTGATCACAATTGTGCTCCTGACTTCATAATAGCTGCCTCCTCTAAGCACTGCTTCCATTCATTATCATTTTCCAGCAAACCCATAGCAATGCATGCCTCCTTGAAAGTAGCATACTCCACATCGTTTATAGTGCGTAGATGTTGAAAGGATTGAGCACCGGCAACAGAAGTCAAAAGAAGCTGTAGATAGAATCGTTCACCTGATGAGGGTGCAGCTTGATACATTTGACCAATAGTAATACCAATAGTAGTGTATCTTTGGCGTAACTTCCATGCCTTTTTATTCCAGGTATAATGAGCAGGGGTATCCTGATATAAATATTGGTGTGCATTTGGATCCTTTTTATTGAGCTCAAACCATTGTAATAGAGTGGTTGTCTTTTCTTCTGCAGCTGCTAATATTTGTTCTGGACTGGCATTCTCATCATATGTAATGAGCTGTTCATCAGGAAGATGAACCTGAAGACGAACAACATTTGGTTCCTCTTGATGTAGTCGAAATCCAAAGATCCTCCAACATGATTCAATAGCAGAAATATAGCGTGCATCCAAAAACTCTTTGATCTCATCATGATCCCAAACCTCTAATGTAGTCCTATCATGGCCCTTGTATATGTATTTGTGGATATATTTAATGGCCTTGATAGTAACACAAACCTCCACATTGATGTGGCAGTCATAATGTGCACTGAGATAAGGATTGTATGGAACAACATTACGATTGTCATAGACAGTACATTTGTCACCATCTATTTTAACATACTGTCGACCATTGTTAGGACGTGCCAGATTGGGATATCCATCAGTGGTGAATTCAGTGTGTTCATTGAATTCTTTTTGATAGTTCTTTGTGCAATGACCATCTTTCATACAGCGATGATCACAGGGACCATGCACCATACATCTTGTGATAATCTCATACAGAATTGGATATTTTTCAGGATCTGGAATTTGAGCACATGAGACTGAATCAGCATCAGCAGGTGTATGGATTTTATATTCAGAATCCAAAAATATCAGAAGATGCATATGAGGGAGTCCACACTTCTGAAATTCAATAGTATGCACCATAGCTTTAACTTTGCCGAATATTCCACCCTTCTTGATTTCCTTCAGTAAGGCCTCCTTTTTCAACTCAAAAACTCTTGCCACAACATCTGGTCAGTCCTCTGCCTTTTGATTTGGTCCATCTGTACACTTTAAAGCCTCTACAATTTCTGGCCACTTTGGATTAGCTGTCATTGTAAGAAAGATATCTGGCTTTTGCAAGGCTCTACAAATGGCCATAGAGTCTTGATACAGCTGATACATTGCACGGGGGCTTCCAGTATGTGATGATGGTAAGACAAATTGTTTGCCAGTATTTGCAAACCCATCTTCATTAGTAGCTGCATCAACTACCCCCTTATAGAGATCTGCACAAATAGTTGTCTGGTTCTTGTGAACCCAGCTGAGATTGTTTTGTTCAATTGATGCCCATGCATCCACAAAATACTGTTGTGTCAGTTTTCCTCCCCTAAATAGTGGTACATTTGGTTCAGTTGCTGGACGATGGTGTAGACGATAAGCATAATACATATGCTGAGTAAGTCTTGTCTGTTTTTGGGTGCTTCTTGCAGTCTCTTCCAGGAGCATATCTGGATTCCAACCTAATTCTCCATAGGGAAAAAGAAGAACATAATGAAGAGGTTGATAACTCGGATGAAGTTGGCTAAGGCGTTGAAGAGAATGATTATGCATACGTAAAACAATATCCCAATATGGTTTAACAATTTCAGTTCCATCTCCAGGAATAATAGCAGCCAACTCATCAACTGTTGGAAGATTATATTGTCGCCCATCGGTACCATCACCTACATGCAATTGTACTTCAATATTTGGATACTCCTCATAGGGCTTGTCTTTCATAATGAGATATGCATGGCGATATATATCAACATATGGATTTACATCTTGCAGTAAATCCTGTAATTGAGACATAATCCCAGGGTGTAGATTAGGATTGTGACGATTGCGCATACATAAGGCTTCTGCTGGATCATGTATATACAGCTGTGCATAAGACAACTTCTCTCCTTCTTTTGGCAACAAAGATCCCATCCGATGATGAAGCTCGCCAGATATACGGAAGCAGTATGGTCCAGAAGAATTGGTGATTGCCTCATCAATATTTACAGCTACAGATGTAAATGACAATGCTGCATTGTATTGTCTGATATCATAAAGAAAGGCTTTTGACATTGAATCATTGCCAAAGAGAAGATTTTGGAGAATGGTAGGAACTGGATGAAGAGAAGGCAAATTAATTTGTCCTTGAAGGCAGCACATGCCAAAACGGGGATTGGTCTTGGATGAATTTTTTATATGTTCATCAAACCAATGTGGTGCTCCACAATGCTGTTACGATTTATTCAGATTTTCTCAGATTTTCCTCAGATAAGCACCCAAGCGCTTACCCTCGCTATCTAATCGCCACTATCTAATCCATATCCCACATCTCGCTGCACCAACTCCACGACTATAACCGTCGACTACCGTTCTCTCACTACGGCTCGCTTCTATTGTGACGTTACCACTTGACTTACTGTCATACCCTCATTGTTCACTCATTGCCGCTTACTGATGGACTTATTATTAGCACACAGACTTTAGTATATAAGTAGCACGACTTTCACTGTAATACCTCAGCTTCAAGCTATAGTTTATCTATACCAATCTTACTCTCTCAACGACTAGCACCTAGTGCCACGCCTCAACAAGTCCAACGCTACAGCTCTACTTAGGTCGTCAGTGTTTACCGGTACACAACTCTAAGTTTACGCTTGTTTGGATCACGTGAGATTCGGGTCTAACAAATGCTCACAAACCCATTTCATCTTTCCCAAATCTTGCTGAGAGCATGGTTCAACATATGGGCATCTGGCCTGAGGAAGAGATGTAGAAATAGGTGGTAATGGTGGTGATAATGATTGTGATTGTGATTGTGATCTTGATCGTGATTCTGGTGGTGGTGATTCTGGTGGTGGTGATTCTGGTGGTGATGGTACAGAATGAGGATCAGTATCTACATTTGTGCTCTGTCTCTGTTCTCTTTGATTATGATTATCTGATGAAACAGAAACAGAATGATGACTATTTAGCTGAATAGGAGCACCACCTTGGGCACTACCATGTGGCCTTCTACGTTGTCCACGTCTTGTAAGAAATACAGGTAGAGATGGAATAGTAGGCATTGGATGTTCTACTGGATGATCTAACTGAGATGGAATTTGTGTCTCTGGTGGTATATAAAGCTGTGGAAGTGGAACATCAGGATCAGGACCTGGATGTTGTGATCGACCCCTACAATGAGAGGGTGAAGTCATCTGTAGGTGCTGAAGACAATCATGCTCTCTCTCTGACTGGTGATCATGCTCTGGTGTAACAGGAGGATGAAATTGGAAGGCATTATTCTCATGGGTGGGAGTTGATGGTTCCCTAATAAAGAAGAGAGATTATGAGCATACATTAATGGTAGAAGCTACTGAAATAGACATACATGGCAGTGCAGCAAGAAATCACCTGATTACAGCAGGACAGTTTAGACTGAGAGCAATCAGAAATAGAATCTGACAGTGAGCTTTAGAAAGCCACCACTGTAACAGGAAACACAAAGAATAGACAGATCTGCTTGAAGAAGAGACATCAGCAAAAACCACAGATTCAGTAAAGATAAGGGAGCAGTACTGTGAAAACTCCACCAAACAGGGCTATTAGGAAGCTATGAGAAGGATGTATATAACAGGAAAATAAAATAATACTTACCTGTGACAGGGGAGACTGACAGTCAATGGGGAAGATGAGGGGAGGGAGGAAAGTGCTGGAATGGCATGGGTGCAGCATGGCCCAGGCTGTGGCAGTGCTGACTGGTCATTCAATAGCCGGTCATGGCAGTGCTCACTGGGAAAGACTGGAAATTCAAAGTCCGCTAATTTACATAAGCAAGTCTGTGGCTGTGCACATCCTGTCTTATATATATGACAAGCTTCTGTCCCGTGTCTTTGTCATGATTGCCAGACCCTCGTACCTCGGGTCTTGGCAACCTGACTACAACATGGAACTTCAGCTTGTTGGGGCCCGCCCCAAACCTGGCTTATTACTAAGATGTTAGTTTGAGGGAAAATATATACTACGATTGTAATTGAGCTTCAGAATATGCAATATGGTTCAATGTATCAGTATTTTTTTCTGTTGATGAAAAGCAAACTCAAATCCATTGTCCAGAAGTGCAGCAGCTAAGTGCCACATACAGTTGTCCATGTGAAAGAACAGGAGTACATAGATCCAATCCCACATAGGTGACTGACTAGCCTTGAGACTTGTTGATTGTTATTGCAAATGCCAGCCTGACTGGAAATTAACAACATGAAAATGCAATGGGTAGTTTGGCTATATCTTCATTGACAGTGATATGGGGAATGAAGACAGTCTTGCCCATATGGGTGCCACTAAGAAGACATTATTCTAAAACATGAGGATGGAAGCCAGTGAGAATCATCCATGTTAGGGCTTCACACCATACCATGTACAGTATATGGCCATATAGAGGATAGCCATCAACCATCAGAAACTTGGCCTTGATGGTATGGTGATGGTAACAGCTGTCATTACCATATATACATCAATGGTTATCTTTAAGGGCAGACATCAGCATCAAATATTGCAGAAACAGTCAGTTTTCATTGTTTTATCTATACTGGTGATGTGCTCGGTAACGGCGAGTGGCAAAAGGACTAGTGAGTTGCAACGAACTACAACCAACACTAAACCTCTCAAAACTCTACACTTATCACCAATGTATTGAATTCAGGTGTTTCGAGTACGATAGAAGCACTCTACAAACTTCAATAATCCAGTAGACTTGTTCAAAAAGACTTCTATTTGTTACTAGCGAGCCTAACAAAGGTAACACTCATACTAGCGGGGGTTTTAAGACACGGTTGGGGAAAGGTGACTTGATTTGAGCTGCTATGCTCGCTGGGACTATGACTGCTTCGGACTAGTGGCTCTCTTGGCCCTGTAACTGCTCCTTACAAGCAATGAACACTTGACTAGTCGCACTCTTGGCAAACTAGTGGCACTCTTGGCCTAAGAATACTACTATGACTGCTGAGAACTTGCTTGAACTAACTCCGAAACACTCCTGGTCTTTGCTTGACACAACAGTAGATTCAAAAGGGGCTTCAATTCACTTCGATACTAAGGTGAGTCCACAACTAGTGGTCGCTTCATCGAGGTTTAAGCACAAAATCCTTTAATTGGGGCACTAGAATACTGACTAGTATGTCACAATCGCGGGGAAGGCTTGCCTGCCGCGCGTGTACTTGTCTGTCTACTTATATACTACAGCCATAAGGCACAATCAGGGTCTAATTAAGCTGAATAGGGAGTATTATTGGTAAGATTTGCTGGACTAGTCACAAGAAATGGTGAAAGAGCACGCAATAGCCGGTCTAGAGCCAGTTGCATGCTTACTAGTGGGACCTAGGAGCTCCGACGGGAGCCCTATCCCATGTCTCAAATCTGCTATTTGCCTGTGGTTGTCAAGGCTGAATGACTAGCCTGACAGGCATGCCTGCAACAGTAGTCGATCATGATCGAAACCACTACCCGGCTATACTAGTGCCGATCGTATGAGATCTGTATCACACTAGTCGAATCTCCAGCAAAGTCGATCCGTTACTGCTGCTTTTCCTAAGTCCTATTCGAGATTCTGTGTAACTAGTTTTATCCTGACTTAGGTGTTTCTGCCAAGACTGGTACGCTAGTGATCGAACTCCGTGCTAAGTGTGCCCTCTGCCTCTGGTTTGGTTTGTTAGTCGCGTCCTTGGTCCACTCGTGGCTTTATTTGCTTAGCCTGTTAGGTGGCAGGATACTAGTGTGACTGGCTGGTAAAGCTTGGCCCACAGGGGTGCTGTCTCTAAGTCCTGGTTTTACTAGTCGCGTACTAATCTGACTATCAGCTCGAAGCCTCCGCTATAGTCCTCTAAAGCCTCACTAGTGTCGGATAGATCCATGATAGTATTGTTGTAAAATCGCAAAATCTAGGTGTGAACACGTAGATGGCGTATCATCTCCCCCATACTAAAATAATGACTGTCCCCAGTCATCTAAGTCCATTTTGAACTTAGCAGTATGCCCTACTAGTAGCTCTTTGCAATTTAATTGAAGGTCACACTTCTCGGTCATGTTCAAATCACTAAGTCCGATTTGACATTTAGCCATCACAATCATCAAATTCTTTAATGATTTTCAGGTTCACTAATGATCGCGCCTATCTCACTCTGCTAGGACTATTCTTTCATTCCTTCTATACTCGAGGGGGTCTCTAGTAGTCATTTTCGAGCCATCCTCGTGTTGAACAATGCTTGCTCCATACGGGATGTGCCGTGGCTTTTAAAACTCAGCCAAGAAACTTTACTGCATCAAACTTAAGTCCGACTTCTATAAAATTTCTCTAGCTGCTGCTTTCTCTGACTGTGATCTTATGTGCTCTCTCTTCTATTGCTCTCTGCTGATTCGTTTAAATGATGCCTGAAGAATTTACCGCTGGACTTGATCAACTCCGACCTCTCTTGAATCCTGAGAAACATGGGGAGCTTCATCCCAAGGATATTGCTGCGGCATTGGGGGCTAGCTCGCCCTTCTTAGTATGTCTGTCTTGATAGCTCAACAGCGTTTTTTATTCAAGTGACTGCAGGTCCACATTCTGAGGTTGTTGTGTAATATGCCTAAGCATCCCATTGCTTTGTTTGCCTGCGACCTCATCTTTTCTTGCAAGAATATTGCTTCCAAATTGCTGGCTTCTGCCCAACTAGACTCGTTCAACCAGTGGGGGCTATGCATGAGCGAACTAACTGAGGTAGGGCCTTAGTTCCTTTCTTCTTTTACTAGCTGACTGTTCTGATTTAGCATGCCACCCTTTCTGAGACTGCGTCTGTTCCCAAGGCGTTCGCTGCTAAACTGTCGACCGCTCAAGGTCAGAAACAACGTGCCTCCATCCTGGAGGAAGAGGGCAAGCTAGCTGACATGCATTCATCCGCTGAGGATGGCGATGGGGATTCTGAGTCTGAAGATGCTCCTTGTCTGAAGGTGCGTTTCTTCAGGCTTTTCCTTCTCATCTTTCTCATATTTTCTTCCTTCTTCGCTGTTGACTGGTGGAAAAGGGAAAACCGTGACCAAACCGGCAGTTCGTGCCAGTGCCTCTTCTTCTCTTGCCAGAGGTTTGAGATCTGGGGGCCTCGCCATCGTTCTTCCCAGCGGGCCTCCAAAGAAGGCTGCTAAGACTCAGTCTGGCTCAGTAAAAGAAGAGCCAATACCTTGTACATGATTTCTCTTGTTTCCTTTCGTGGCTTCTGCTTATTGGGGAAGGAACAGCTATTAATCTCTTGCGCAAGGCTCCGGCAACCAAGTCTTCTCGTGCCAGTGCCGGGGTACCCTCCATTTCCTCTTCTCGCCTTATGGAACATCCTACAGTGACTATCAAGAACAAGAAGCATCTCATCCTCAAGGCCCATGCTTACAAGAAGGAAGAGCCTGTTCCTGTTAAGGCAGAAGAACTCGACACCATTACTCAAGCTGCAGCCTTGCCTTCATATGGATGCGCCCAATGTTCTTCCAGCATCCAAAACCAGCCTTGTCTTTTCTTGGGCTGGGGTAAACGGTGCAATAACTGCGAAGCGGCCTCCAAAAGTGTCTGTACTTTCCATGCAGAGCCAGTCCAATGTTATTTTGCTCATAAGGAACTCGCAAAATGTGTCAAGGCCACCCCCGAGAGTTCATTCATCTGGTATCTCCTTTATATTGTCTTACTTACTTTCATTTCTATAGATGTTTGTACTTGTATCAACCATACCAGCGCTGCTCTCCACGTCTTTGAGAGCAGCGCCAATGCTACTGCTAACGTGGCTTGGCTATTCTGAGCCTGCTTCGAGGAGCTTTCTGAGGTCTGTGCCCATGCTTCCAGTAGCGAGGACCAGGATGCTCTTCTTGGCATGGTTTTCGAAGATTGCGACTTTGAAGACCAAGTCCACGCCGCTATCAGTAGGCTCGATCTGCAGGTGTCTTTCCCTGTGGATAGTGCGTCCTTCTTTTCTATCTTAAACTTGACTTCTCATAGTGGTCCCCCTTTTTAGTTGAGCATGAGCCCTCCCTGCCTTTGGATCCTGGACCTTCCTCTCTGCCTGCTTTCACGGCGATCATTCAGGCTAGCAGCCCTTCAGACAGCTTAGTCAACAGTGATGAAGTCCAGGGTGAGCTCAACAAGCTCAAGAGTTCGCCCATCCATCCTGCGCAAGGGGAGTCAGCTACAGTGGCCTGATATTCATTCAGACTTTTACTAGTGTGCTTCATACATGCCTTTATGGCATATAGTTTTTTTTGTATTAGTGTAGTCAGTGCCACAAGTGTGGATAGGCACTAAATTTCATACATTTTTGTGTCTCATTCTTCTGTTAGCTCTAAGAACGGATAATGGTTTTGATCGAAATTACTGGAGTCCAGTAGTGACTTGAACAAGTCTTCACTAGTGTCCTGTCGTGATTGGGCCTATCAATCCAATCCTGCACCGATCTCATTTCCACTTAGTTATTTCAATTCTGTCTTAAAGCATTTCTCTTTGACAGATGATAGGACCTTGTGTGAGGTGGTCTGGGCTTTTTAAAACTTTTTGGAAAATTTTCGCAAAATTTTTAGCCAGTTTTTCAAATTTTACTGGAGTCCTCACAATACGGTCCTCCCCCGTACTATAAAATCAACGTCCTCATTGACCAGTCCCATTGTTGTCTTACTAGTAGATGTTGTGTCATGGATAGTGCCACATCTAAATGCCTCTCTTGCAGCTCTCTTTCTTTTGACCATTTCTAGCGCCAGTTGAGTCAACACCGGCAGATGTTATCGTCCTTATCTCATGAGCCAATGAGGCTATTCAGTCTGCTGACACTCTGTGGAAGCACAAAGCCGGAGTAGGGCTGGAGACCATCGTTAACCAATGCAAGGCTGTCTGTGGTATCGGGGTCCATAATGTGCTAGTGGTTATATTTTTCATACTTTTGCTGACTAGTGACCTAGGCAGAAATTGTTATCCAACACCCTACCACCATTATTGGGGATCCCAAGGTTGAGGATGCGGTGTTCCGCATGAAACAAGTTTTCAAACAAATTCAAGCTGAACACCTGACCACACCAACCTTCAAGGACTACCATACTGTCCGGTCTTTTACTGGGGTGATCCATAGCAAGCGACTCAAGTGTGCTGCAGCCATTTCGAATGCTATTGCTGCAGCTACAGGTATACTGAGCATTCCACCTGCTGTGCCTGCTCCTACTGCCCCAGTACCAGCCAAAACTGTGGCCACTAGTGGCAAGGGTAAAGCTACCAAGGTGGTGAGTACTTCACTAGTCATTGTCATTCTACATTTTTCCTGACTATTATCCTGCTAGCCTGCTAGGCGAAGTTGTTGTTCTGCTAAATCCAAGGCCACCATTGAGGGCTCCTCTGATGAGGAGGCCAGTGTCATCACGGCGGCTAAGGAGGATACAGTTATGGGTAACCTCGACGCTTCCAGTGCTCCACCGGAAACTGACCCGGTATTGTTCAATCCAGCTGGTGCTCATCGCGTGGCTGACACCATCATTTCATGCTTTGCACAGATGAACATTGACAATGAACTCGAAATCATCGTCAATCGCAATCCCTCCTCAGGTAACATCGTTGAAGGTCACAAGATTCCCTTCCCCAAGTTCCTCAAGAACAAGAAGGCTGCCCTGGCTGCTCAGGTTCGTCATTATTCCCCTTTCTTGGGTTACTAGTTAAACATTTTCGTTCTCAGAGGGACAGGGAGAAGGCTGGGTGCAACACTTTGGCTGAGCAGGTAAGTTAGCTCACTAGTTGTCTGGTTTTTGTCGCCCTTAGCTCTACTATCAGGCTGCCCAGGCTATTATCGCTGGTGAGAAGGCTTATGAGGCTGCTAACCAGGCTCGCAAATGTCCTTGCTCTTCGGCAGACCTTGCATTCAAGGATTCTTCTTATACTATTGCGGGTAGGTGATGACTAGTGGCCCATGATATGCCATACTAATCTCTTTTCATGCACTAGTGGCTGACTTAGCTATCAATAACAAGGCTAGTCAAAGTACCCTTGACGCTGCTATGGCACTAGTCAGCACCGCTGATCATGTCAATCCTTCTGAGAACGTCCTGCGTTCCCGGGAGGCTGATCTGTGCAATGACGTGATTGCCACTACTCACAAAATTGAATACTTACTCAAGTACTGGGAGTTTGTGGTTGCTCATCATGCCCAAGTAGTCCAGCAGCTTGAGAGTCACATCTCAGTGCCCATGGAAGATACCCCATCGACCCTGGTCACTTCCAGCTCTAAGCTTGACTAGTATTAGGCCTTCAGGCCATTACTAGATGTCATACATACAGGTTTTCATTTACTAGTCTGTCGTTACCATACCATTTCAACTGCCTAGGATTAACCTAGCATACACTGTCGTTACTTTAGCAATATAAAGTGTGTTTAAATGTCCTTAGACACAGGTTTCGAGTTTCGGAGTTGACTAGTGATGGGACCTTCCATATCCTCCTCACTATTGCTATCAGAGTCATTGGCCACTGGGTATCCCTCGACTTCCGATTCTGAGTCATTGCTGTCTGGCTCGCCTTCTTTATTTTCCTGTAGCCTAACTCTGTCTATTCCATACAGTTTCTTGCCCAATGGGTGATAGTGGTGCTTGTTTGGATCAGGTTTATCACTGTCCACCATCTCCTTTGGAGTTTGAGGACTTACATCAATTAAATTGTGTATTTCTGTGGGTAACTGAATACTATGCCTCACGTGATATGGAATTACCCTGAACTGTGCCACTGCGCTGCCCAGTAATGATCCATCCAGCTCTGCCAAGACATAGGAACCACCTTTCATCCTTCTTATTATGACTAGTGGTCCCAGGTACTGTGGTTCCATCTTACTGTCAAGGCTGTCCTCTACTCACGTGTTTTGCATGAGTACTAGTTGACCTGGTTTAAAATCGTAATCAACTATAGTTGCTTTATGCTCACGTTCATAGTGTAGTACCATATCAAGTTTGTTCTTGCTAATTCTTTGTCTCATAGCCATTACATGGTGTACATGCTTCACTAGTGCTCTTGCTTGTAAACCTGTGAGTTCCAGAGTAGTCAACAGTCCCCTAGGAGGTGTCACTAGCCAAGTTGCTTTGACCATGTCAAGAGGTATTATTGGATGTGTGCCTAGTGCCATAAAATATGGTGAGCAACCTGTTCCATGTTTAATAGTGATGCGGTCTGCCCATAAAACATGAGGCAAGAAGTAGAACCACTTCATTGCATTCCCACTAGTTGCCTTGAATAAAGATTGATGCAGGTCCCAATGGCCTCTTTCAAATTTTCCATTTGCTTGGGAATTGTAAGGAGAGATTCTGATCCCAGTGATACCGTATTTAGTTTCTAGCCATTTGATTATGGCGACCCAAGGTCCACCATTATCAATCACTATTTCTGAAGGGCATCCCCATCTACAGATCACATCCTCAAAGAACCTAACCGCAATAGCTTTCACATTTTTGTGCTGCAACGCTCTAGCTTCCAGCCAGGACATCAGCGAATCTCTTGCATGAACTATATATTTACATTTATTCGAAGTGGGGGTCATGACCATGGTGTCGCAATGCACCTTATGGAATATTGATGGCATCTGAGTGACCATGGGTGGAATTTGCAGCATTGTCTTTTGTCTAACTTGGCATAAGTGACAAGACTTGACATACCAACTGACATCCTTTTCTAATTCTGGCCACCAGAACCGTTGTTCCAATAGTGATTTCATTGCATAGAACCCTCGGTGCCCTAACGAGTCGTGTGCTGACTTCATCATATACATCCGGTGTTCTTTTCCAACCACTAGTCTATGATCTCTGTTGATACCCCGCTGACATAGTCTCCCTTCTTTATCCACAAAGAAGTTGCGGCAGTACTGTTTGAATGTTAAGTACTGCTTTTCATTTAGACCATCTGGATGGTGTGTCAGATTTTTCAACTAAGTTCTGATGTGCAGTAACCGCTCATCCTGGGCTATTCCACTACTAGTCCTCTGCTTCTCTGAATAGTCCTCTCTTTGCTTAGGGTTGGACTTATATTCTGGGTCTGGAATGAGTGGAGTCGCTTTCATGAACCGGCTGACAGATTCATCTGTTTCCTCTTGTGCAAGATATAGTTTTCTTAATTCTACTTCACGTTGAAGAGCTGTCTAAGTGCGCAGAGCTAGAAATGCAACAGCGTTGAAGACACTGATCACACCCACACCCAACACTACACACACAAACACGCTCAAGTTCGTGGGGGGATTCTAATGCGATGAAAGTAGCGAACCAATACAATTCAATTCTCAATATCTCTAAGATACACGCGCAGCAATAGCACTCGTATAATATCTAGACTTCTCTAAGTCTAAAGGCTTTTCTCAAGAACAAGAGGGTGCGACTTCCGTCGCCGGGCCTCAAGGCAAGGGTGTATAACACAACACAACTTCGTCAAACGTCTCCACAACTTTCTAGCAGTCGCTCGGGACTCTAATAACCACTGTACACACTCAATAACACTCTAAACACCGCTTAAACGACTGCGCTCGAAGCAGAAACCAATTCCTATTAAATTCAACACACTAATAAACCTCACGCGTCGCGCGCTAAACCAAAACCTGCACAAACACGTGGAGAAGTGTCTACACTGACACTGAACTCCGAACCTTCCACAAGAGCCACAGGGTTTGAACCTACGCGCTCGAGCTTCCAACCGATCGTAGACTCACAGGATTCGAACCTATGCAATCCAGAGAAACCCCGTCCGACAAGCCAAAGGGTTTGAACCTTTGCCAACCTGCGGAAATAACACAGAAAAGCGAACACTAATCAAGCCAAAGGGTTTGAACCTCTGCGCCTGTAATGCCTCGCGTCACACAGATGCCCTCAAGAACTTGAAAGGGTGACCTTCAAGACACCGTACTCTTATTCTCTCACAGAGCGGAAGTCAAACCGAAACCAGACTCTCTGCACGGAGTGCCGCGCTATTTTCTTGTCTAAGCGCGCGACTTAAATCACACAATAGATTTCTGATATGGGTTGTATTCTCTCTCGAAGTTCCTAGCTACTCTAAGTGCTAGAGCGCGTGGCTGAAAAGCTTTGCACTATTACACCGGGGGCTCGAAACTTGTACTCTACATCTACACTACAGTATTTATACAATTCTACATCATACACATCGATACAACTTGATACAATACTGTTAGAACCTCGGAACATTATTCCTCGCAACGCGCGCGCGTTGTTATAGCATGCCCGGGGCTGGACACTTGGTTGGAGGCCTATCTCGAGACCAGATTCTGTCTCCTCATGGTTTATACTCCACTCGCACTGCATTCTATACGTTGGCATGTCACTCGTCATTTCTTCGGAGGATACTTGGAGTGGCAACCAATCCTATCCACTGTATCTCATTCAAATGTTGAGTTTCTAGTTTTCTCTGGTTGGTGGGGGATACCCATGGTAAGCCTAGGCACTGCGCTCTCTGGCCAAACTGGGTTCTCTCGGAGTTATCTATACTCAGGCATTATTTGGGACACGCGCGCGTGTGCCGCGCGATCGGGGCCCTGTGCGTCATCGATCACTGTGTCACGTAGTTCTTCTTGAGATCAGGCATGTCTTTTATTACGGCTGCAGAGCATGTATGCAATCTGTTGGTAGTGCATTCAGTATCGAGTGCTGAGCTCTTGTACTTAGTGTGACCTCAATGAAGTATCATACTAAGTTAGAGCATGCACTCTACCAATAGTCACTTCAGACTTGCGTGGGCATGCGCGCATTGTTATACCACGCACGGTGTTGATATCACTGCGCTCTATGTCTACTTTCATACACGCGCGCAGCACGCGTGGCAGATCAATCCTTCTCATATCATGTCTGTCTCTTATCAATTCATTGGAGCGCGTATCTGATCTGCCTCTAGTGTATTCAATATCAAGTGCTGAGCTCTCCTACTTAGTGTGACCTCAACCAGTATCATTCTAAGTTAGAGCATGCACTCTACCAATCATCACTGAAGACTTGCACGCGCGCATGTTGTTACACTGCGCGCTATCTTGGTTTGTTCACTGCACTCTATTGGTTTGACACTGCGCTCCATGTCTATTTCCATCTACGCGCGCGGCGCGCGTCTCTTCATGCGCTCTACTTCTATGTTTCTATACGTGCACGGTGCGCGTCATAGATCAATGTAGTTCTCCTTGTATCATGCCTGTCTCTCATCAATTCCTTAGAGCGCATGGCTGATCTTCATCTTAGTGCCTTCAGTATCAAGTGCTGAGCTCTCATACCTAGTGTGACCTCGACTAGCATCATTCTAAGTGAGAGCATGCACTCTACCAATTGTCACCCAAGGCCGTACTGCGCGCGACTCGGTATCGTGCTCCATACATATATTACTGCACTCTGTGTGTTTGACACTGCGTTCTATGCATGTAGCACTGCGCTCTATCTGTATCTTTCGTTATCTCAGTACCCAGCCATTATGCAATGCATGTATTGATACATTTCGCAAAATTACATGCGTAGACACGTTGCAAGCGTGTCATATCCCCCACACTAAGCTATGGACCTTCCACGGTCCAGCAGTGGGTCTCTGTCTGTATGCGCGGGTCTTTGTCACTGCACTAATCGTCTCTCTTCATATAGGAAGCTATCCAGTCATTTGCAATACTTCCGTTCTTGTGTACGCTTGGAACTGTGTCACTAATGCTGCAATGTACGTCATGTTGGAGCATTTAAGTTGTGCAATCCTGTTCCCATTCTTTCTTTTTGGCCATCACACTATCGTCTCATTGATATGAATAGCGAGGGACTTCTCTGCGCGCAACCGCGCGGTACTTTACTGGCACGGTGCTCTACCTCGTTGTGTCTTGCACACTTCATTGATCTCACGCTTTCTTGCTGCGCTCTTCATGATGTGATGAAGCATGAAGTCTCAAAGCTCTTCAGCAATCAGTGGCTCGTCCAGGTGTCCTTTGCTATCCTCGATTTACATCTGCCTGATTTCCACCGGTTATTGAGTGGAACTTTACTCCATATCTTCTCCTAGTTGGGCTCTTCCAACTCGTATATCACTGCGCTCTTGGAATATTTTGACTTGCATCCATAGAGGTAGTCATCTACAAGTTATGCGCAGTGTAATATGTCTTATTCACCATTATTTCTGCTACCATGTCATGTGCCATGGTCTTCGCTCTGGCTCTTTTCATCTCCTTTGGCAATTGGTATCTGCATTGCGCTCTATACTTGTTGCTGTACAGTAATCGCAAAATTTCTTCTGCCTTCACAGGTAATATGGTAATACCTTATGTATACCACTATATCCCCCCCACTAAAAGAATTGGACTGTCCTCGGTCACAAAACCACACACCCCTCAATAGACTCGGATATATCGCACGGAATGTGAGCTATCCCCACGAGTTTCTTGCATTCGAGTACAATCTCTGTTGGATATGCGAGGGAGGCGTTACTCCCATGCACACATACCAATACAACATTTCTCTTTATGTCACAAGTACGAAAGCAAGTGCTGCACATCCGGTCTTTTGCTCTCAGTGATATGCATGCCGAGGGTGTTTCCGCGTCACGCGCGTGCCCGCATCGCGCGCTAATCCTCGTCCAAGTTAACTGCATCAGAGACCTTCGGATTTGCGACCTCTTCAAACTCCTCAGTGAAGTTCGCAGGCCATTTATCTTTTGGCTCGGGTGAGTCAATGATTCTTCTTAATTCTTTCGAATCTTTGCGCATCCAATGTAATACTCTATCATTGATATCAATAGAGCGACGCGCGAGGTAAGGAATCACTCGGAATGCCGCTATCTTTGAACCAATAAGTGCACCATCAAGCTCTGCTAGGATGTAATTCCCTGCACTCGAGCGATCTACAACAACTAAAGGTCCCAAATATCTTGGCTTCATCTTCGTATTTAGCGCGCTCTCAATCTGAGTGTTGCGCATCAATACTAGATCTCCTCTCTTGAAGTTATAGGACTTAATTTTATTCGCATTCATAGTTGCGTATTTCAAGGTGTCCTGTCTCTTCTGTTCATCCATATTATTCCTCATTTCAGCAACCTTATCCGCATGCTTCTCTAGCGCAATCGCACGCAAGCCGCGGAGTTCCCAATCCTCTACCATTCTCCCTGGGTACTCAACTAGCCAGGTTGCTTCTATCACATCAAGCGGTAATATGGGATGCGCGCCAGTAACTGCAAAGAAGGGAGAGCATCCCATTCTCTTTCTAACAGTAATCCGGTCTGCCCACATTATCAACAAGAAGTAATGGTGCCATTTTCTCTCGTTTCCTCCGCAAGCCTTGAATAAACTCTGCCTCACATCCCAGTGAGGTCGCTCTATTCTGCCATTTGCTTGCGAGTTGTATGGTGAGATTCTAATCCCTTTAATCCCATACTTTCTCTCTAAATACGCTACCGCGGCTTTAAATGGTTTCCCATTATCGGTTACAATCAGGGAAATACATCCCCATCTACAGATGATGTCTTCGAACATCCATTCTGCAATAGCCTGTGCTGATTCAGTTGCTAAAGTCCTCCCTTCCATCCAGCTCGTTAGCGCGCATCGTCCATGTACAATATACTTGTGATGGTTCGAAGCTTCTGGCATATGCATTGTATCTGCATGTAATACCTGGAAGATCGACGGCGTGAAGGTAACGGTCGGTGGGGCCTTGATAATTGTCTTCTGTCTCTGTTGGCATATCTCACAGGTGCTAACAAACCAAGAGATATCGCGCTCCATTTCCGGCCACCAGAATCTCTCTTTTACTAGCATCTTCGTCGCGTACATCCCTCGGTGTCCAAGTTGATCATGCGCGGCCTTCATAATGTACATGCGCCTGTCTGGATATATAACGAGCTTGTATTCGGACTCTATATCTCGTCTATACAGTCTGCCCTTCTCCACCATGAAGTTCTTTGCATATCTAATGAAGTTGCGATACTGGTCATCCTTGAATCCCGGTAAACGCGCGGTAGGGTTTTCATGCCACTTAATGACAAGAGGTAACTGGTGATCCAGCATTTTCGCATACCCGCTCCTCCGCTCTTCGTCATAGTGTTCAGTGTCACTATATTCAGCTGCCTCTGGTAGGAGTGGTCCCGCGTTATACAGTACTGAGTACGTTTCACCGCGCTCTGTTGCCTCCTGCATTACTTTATCTTCATGAAAGTCGTGCACAGCTCTGTCAATTGTTACAAAGCCATGCCTCGTATCAATTCTCTCTTTAAAGTCTGCTATGTCTTCTACTTGGTCCTCTGTCTCGTTAACGAATTCCCAAGGGTCCTCTTCTTTTGGACTGTATTCATCTTCGGGGTTCGAGTATTCCTCATCTCCAGGCTGAAAGCTGCGCCTTGATAACCCGTCAGGAGCGTGTCTCTCTCCTGGAACATGTACCAAAGTAAAGTGGAACATTAATATTGACTCGATCCACCTGTTTATTGCTGCATTAGGGACTTCGTCCGGGTTCCTAAGCATCCCAGCAATGTACTTCGCGTCAGTCTCAACTACCAGTTTCCGGACCCCAAACAACCAGTGTCGACATGCATGCAGAGCTCTAAAGAGGCCGTATAATTCTCGTTTGGGCTGCGAGAAACGAGCTTCACGCTCGTTTAAAACAATAGACCCAAAGCGCGCGTATCGTCTTCGTTTAGGGTTGTCTGGGTCTACCTGGCAGATATAAAACCCAATCGCACGGTATGATGTATCCACACCAAGTATTACCGCAGTCAGCAACTCATAATCAATTGGCATTAACGAAGGGCAATCGCGCAGTGCATCTTTAAGCATCTGCATTGCTTCCTCCTGATCTGTACCAAACACAAAGGGTACCTTCAAGCGCGTGAGCTTGGTTAAGGCATCTGCTTTTTCTGCATAGCCCTTGATAAACATTCGATGTACTCCTACTGTTCCCAGGAAGGAGCGCACATCTCCAAGATCTTCGCAAGGACCCCATCTCAATATGACTCCGACCCTATCAGTTTCTGGCTTTCTACCCTCGTAAGTGCAGCGGTGTCCCACAACCATTATCTCTGACGCGCAAAGTACAGCCTTATGCCCAGAGAATGTACCTCCTGCATATTTCATGCGCTGCACAACGCGGTTCATATTCTGGAAGTGTTCCCATACGAATCTTCGTATTCCGGCATTTTCAGGTATTGTTTCATAGCCTCCTCCCTTTATTTCATAGCGCGTTTTTGCTCCTCGTACGGGGACATCATCTACATAGGGTATTGTAACATGTGGTACCTCCGCTTGCAGAATATAAGTCACATCATCGTGAAATATTGGTACTGAGTTGGTCCACCCCATCGGTAATGTCACTAGTCGTAGCGCGCCAAACGGCGTCTGAAACGTCGTCATATCTCTTGAGTCTTCATCTAATGTTCTCTCATCATATCCTACATACAAATCGAGGGTACCCCCACAGGAGCGTCCCGCGAAATGTTCCGCAAGCTCGTCAGTCGCAGGGGGCACACCCGAGTGCTTTATAGTTACAGCATTCAATGGCTCCAAGCTGTGGACGAGTCTTAGACTCTTTCCATCCTTCTTAACCACACAAAACCATCGCGAGCGATACGAGGAATTTGATGGCTCGTATACTCCAGCTTCGATCTTGGTTTTGATGATTTTACACACCTGATCAAATATTCCAGGTGGAATCGGTATGTTCTTCTGTATCCAGGGAGTATGTTCTACTGCTGGAATGGTCACAGGTGGGAAGTATTCCTCCTTAAAATGACCACGCTCGGTATCGTCCCATGCAAATCCCTCGTTCTGTACACTCATGAATTCATGCATGAGTTTGCGCTCCTCTTCCCAAAGGAATTCCTCGCTATGTACTTGGTCAATAATCTCTTTGCGCTCCTGGGTATAACGTCCTGTAGGCGTGAACTCAGGTGGATGTGTACTCAACTGAGGCATATCCCTGAGTGGATCACCCTTTATTTCACGCACAATCCTGAATTCCGAGGGTAGACCTCCTGTAATAGGTCTGACCTTCTGCGCAACTGGTTTGTACTTCTTGGTTGCAAATACATCTCTTACAGAACCCACTGCGGGCTTCGCGCGCGTGATGTCTGTTTTCTCATAGAAGTAAGTTGCGCTCTTATCTCCCGTGCTCGTCTGAGCATCACGCGCAGTCTCCGTATACACGCGCGCGTTGTTGGAACACGGCTTAGTCTCGCGCGTAGTCTGCGCGGCCTCCGCTCTCTGCTTCCTTATATCTCTGACATCTTCTAGCGCACCAAAATACGAGGATAATGTCCCACGCGCTTTCATATCCTTACCACACACCGTTGAGCTTGCGACGGCATATACTGCCTGTAATTCCTCCTTGTTAAACATATGAGATCCTGTGGGTTTTGCATATCCGCTGATCACCAGGTCTCCATTGCAATCGGCTTCTATCATCAGTGCTAACTCTCCTTGATCATTGATCAAATCATCGATCACTGAAAACCCTCCTCAACTTCGCGCGTGATGAACTTCTTTTGTCCTCTTGGGAATGTGGGTATCATAGCACATCGCACTGAGTTGGGATCTTTTATTTTAATTGTCTGACCACCATCTGCGGTGTTGTAAACGGTACTTGTAGTCAATACATCAAAAGGACGACCTAGCAATACATCGTAAGCAGGGTCCTTGATGATATGCACTTGCAAGTAAACCGTAATATCTCCAAACAAGAATGGGATATTCTTCGCCATTCCGAGGGACTTCTCAACTTGCTTATTTGCTGATTGCATGTTGATCACTTTGTCTGGGTCGTATATTAGACCCAATCGGTCTGCAACTTGACTTGACATGGACACAATTTGCGAACCAGTATCATACAAACTCTCAAAGCGCTCTGTACCATTTATGAAAGGGTACACAGAGCGCAAGGCTTGCGAGTCCTTCGCAACATAAACCTGCTTTGGAACTTCTCCCTTTTCTTCTGCATCATTCAAATACTGCTCGAAGGGGTCTTGCCAGACAAGCGCGCCTTCTGGTATTCCATTCATAGCTTCGGTGGTGACAATAAATGTCCCAATAAATGGAACCTGCGATAAATGTATCGCTCCAGTTGGTAGTCCATTGGTGTCATCCTCTTCTTCTTCCTCCGCAAAGGGGAATACGCGCTCTGTAGATTCGTCTTCTGATTCCGAACCTTCCTCAATCACTAGTCCAAACTGTTGCTTCCCAGTTTTCTTGGACTTTCCCAGAGGTACACGCTTCATAGTCAATTCCTGCTTTACCGCGCCACCAATTTTAGAGAGCGCAAGTAATTCTCCAACCGTCACGGCTATGGGGGACTTCATGAGTCTCTCCAATACCTCGGGCGAGTTTCCTCGGTCTTCTACCGGTGCTTTCAGACGATAAGCTGACTGTTTCTCTTCCGCTGTGTACGGTACAAATCCCGTTGTCTTCTGTAATCTCTTTGGAGGACCTCCCTGCTTACCCGCGTTGGTAACATCTGTCGCGACCAGGTATGGTATCTCTGGTTCGGTTGTCGCATCGCGCGCAGTCGGTATGTCCTTGGGTACGGGGTCCATCCGTACTTGCTTTTTACTCTGGGGGGGCATTACTACTGCCACATTCTTCCTTTTTGTCACTTTAGATACGCGCTCCTCATCTTCGCTATCAGACGAGTCACTCAATACCTCAACTCTTACCGCTCCACTCCGTTTTTTGGTTTTTGCGTCCTCCGGGGGTGATGGTGAACCAGACCTGGCAACTCCACTGATCTTATATTGGTCCCCTCCTGCCTTCATCGAACGCCTAGAAAAACCCTGCTCCCTATCTTCGTCATTGGGTATCTGGGCAATTGGATCATCAGGTGGAGGGCCTTTACTCCGCGTTCGCGCACCTGTATCATTGCTCTCTTGCAGCGATCGCATCGCATACACCTGTCTCTCTAACTCCTGTTTTTCTTGGAGTAACGCGCTGTATCCTCCTGGCACATGGAACAGACCCGGTGTTGATGTGGATGCAATCACCACATTCTGGCTCTGGACCTTGCTAGCCTTCGCGCGCGCGTAGTACTCGTCAATGCGCTCCTTCACATACTGACCTCGAATGTCCTTGGGGATGTCACCTCCACCAGGGAGACGCGCTCTTCCATCTACGAGCTCGATCTTGCCTGACTTGATATACGAGGCTTTGACCAAGCACTCGTTTGACATATGCCCATCTGTATCTCCACAGAAAAAGCATGCGCGTGATGGGTTAGTGCTATGCGTATGCCCATACCCCATCAATCTCAGTCCAGGATCGTACGAGGGACCTGGAGCTCTGCTCGATTGCTGTTGCAAGAATGTAAGAATGCTCTTTTGATTCTCCAACATCGATTTCTCCATGCTCGCAAGTCGTTTGTCACTCGCAGAGGTCTGCTGCTCGATGAAGTCCTTCATGACTGCCATCACACTCCCCATCTCTTCTTGCTTTACCATGCGATCCTCGTCCACGGGTGTATTGCGCGCGGTCGTTGTAGACCTGTGCTGCTCTCGTGTGGAAATCGCCGGAATACCTCGCGCTTCATCTCGTTTTCTGTCCATAGATGAGAACACTCCTTGTAGCACATTCAACCCAGCTTGCATAACCTCACTCAAGGTATACGGATTTGCGAGCTCCCTTTTTGATAGACCCGCGGGTAATGGGAGACGCTCTAGCTGCAACTTGATCGATCTATACAATTCATCGGACATAGGTGCCAAGAAAGCATCCACAAGTTCCCTGTTTGATTGCACCGTCGCGAGCGAAGCTGCCAGGACTTGGAATTCTCTCCTGAACGCCATGTACTCACTCTTGTCCGAGATCTGCGCTATATCATATCTTCGGACCAATCTCTTCAACTCCAAGACAGCATCGCGGTCACCATCGCGCGCGCCATCGTAACAATCCATTACTTCGGATTTGAAGTCTTCATACTTCTCTCCAGTCTTAAACTTGGGGAGCACCTTCCACTGTCGCTCGGTGCGGATATCAGTATATGACACCGCAGCTTTCTTCTTCTCATCTTCATCCGTGATTGCACACTTGGTGAAGAGGTCTTCAAGGCGCGCGAAGAATCTCTCGAGTTCCTCGGGATCAGAGGAGCTCTCAAACCTCGGTGCAGCCTTCTCATTCGGGCCTGGCATAGAAGCGGCCATTGTTACAATATTCTGATTACCAGGGTTCGACTGACCCGTTGGTTGGTTTACAATAGGTTGCGAGTTCGAAACAGAGCTAGTTCCACGCTCTGTGGGGATAGTTTCACTGGGAGATACCCAAACTCGAAAGAGACTATTGTTGGGATCGACTGGTGGAGGGGACACAGATATTGATGCGCTCCTCTGCCGTTGAACCTCTTGGTTCGCGTCGATTCTATCCCGACGTCTTTTCTCAGGATCGAGCGGGTAGGCAGGCGGTACTCTAACACCACGCGCTTCTTTCTCCGACCTAGTCTTAGGCTCTCGAGGCGGAATACGTCCAGCTATTCTGACTCAAATACACAACGCTCTCTGGGGTATTTCTACCCTTTTTCACTAAACAATAATCGAGATGATACTCGTCTAGCAGATTTGCTCTTGGAGGAGGAAATCAAGGATAAGATATAATTGTTTCGCGCGCGCGCAACTAGATTCTCTTGAATCCAATCGTATCAGGCTTTGAAAACTACTTCCCCCCCTCGCGGTGGGCTCCAGATGAAGAGCTGTCTAAGTGCGCAGAGCTAGAAATGCAACAGCGTTGAAGACACTGATCACACCCACACCCAACACTACACACACAAACACGCTCAAGTTCGTGGGGGGATTCTAATGCGATGAAAGTAGCGAACCAATACAATTCAATTCTCAATATCTCTAAGATACACGCGCAGCAATAGCACTCGTATAATATCTAGACTTCTCTAAGTCTAAAGGCTTTTCTCAAGAACAAGAGGGTGCGACTTCCGTCGCCGGGCCTCAAGGCAAGGGTGTATAACACAACACAACTTCGTCAAACGTCTCCACAACTTTCTAGCAGTCGCTCGGGACTCTAATAACCACTGTACACACTCAATAACACTCTAAACACCGCTTAAACGACTGCGCTCGAAGCAGAAACCAATTCCTATTAAATTCAACACACTAATAAACCTCACGCGTCGCGCGCTAAACCAAAACCTGCACAAACACGTGGAGAAGTGTCTACACTGACACTGAACTCCGAACCTTCCACAAGAGCCACAGGGTTTGAACCTACGCGCTCGAGCTTCCAACCGATCGTAGACTCACAGGATTCGAACCTATGCAATCCAGAGAAACCCCGTCCGACAAGCCAAAGGGTTTGAACCTTTGCCAACCTGCGGAAATAACACAGAAAAGCGAACACTAATCAAGCCAAAGGGTTTGAACCTCTGCGCCTGTAATGCCTCGCGTCACACAGATGCCCTCAAGAACTTGAAAGGGTGACCTTCAAGACACCGTACTCTTATTCTCTCACAGAGCGGAAGTCAAACCGAAACCAGACTCTCTGCACGGAGTGCCGCGCTATTTTCTTGTCTAAGCGCGCGACTTAAATCACACAATAGATTTCTGATATGGGTTGTATTCTCTCTCGAAGTTCCTAGCTACTCTAAGTGCTAGAGCGCGTGGCTGAAAAGCTTTGCACTATTACACCGGGGGCTCGAAACTTGTACTCTACATCTACACTACAGTATTTATACAATTCTACATCATACACATCGATACAACTTGATACAATACTGTTAGAACCTCGGAACATTATTCCTCGCAACGCGCGCGCGTTGTTATAGCATGCCCGGGGCTGGACACTTGGTTGGAGGCCTATCTCGAGACCAGATTCTGTCTCCTCATGGTTTATACTCCACTCGCACTGCATTCTATACGTTGGCATGTCACTCGTCATTTCTTCGGAGGATACTTGGAGTGGCAACCAATCCTATCCACTGTATCTCATTCAAATGTTGAGTTTCTAGTTTTCTCTGGTTGGTGGGGGATACCCATGGTAAGCCTAGGCACTGCGCTCTCTGGCCAAACTGGGTTCTCTCGGAGTTATCTATACTCAGGCATTATTTGGGACACGCGCGCGTGTGCCGCGCGATCGGGGCCCTGTGCGTCATCGATCACTGTGTCACGTAGTTCTTCTTGAGATCAGGCATGTCTTTTATTACGGCTGCAGAGCATGTATGCAATCTGTTGGTAGTGCATTCAGTATCGAGTGCTGAGCTCTTGTACTTAGTGTGACCTCAATGAAGTATCATACTAAGTTAGAGCATGCACTCTACCAATAGTCACTTCAGACTTGCGTGGGCATGCGCGCATTGTTATACCACGCACGGTGTTGATATCACTGCGCTCTATGTCTACTTTCATACACGCGCGCAGCACGCGTGGCAGATCAATCCTTCTCATATCATGTCTGTCTCTTATCAATTCATTGGAGCGCGTATCTGATCTGCCTCTAGTGTATTCAATATCAAGTGCTGAGCTCTCCTACTTAGTGTGACCTCAACCAGTATCATTCTAAGTTAGAGCATGCACTCTACCAATCATCACTGAAGACTTGCACGCGCGCATGTTGTTACACTGCGCGCTATCTTGGTTTGTTCACTGCACTCTATTGGTTTGACACTGCGCTCCATGTCTATTTCCATCTACGCGCGCGGCGCGCGTCTCTTCATGCGCTCTACTTCTATGTTTCTATACGTGCACGGTGCGCGTCATAGATCAATGTAGTTCTCCTTGTATCATGCCTGTCTCTCATCAATTCCTTAGAGCGCATGGCTGATCTTCATCTTAGTGCCTTCAGTATCAAGTGCTGAGCTCTCATACCTAGTGTGACCTCGACTAGCATCATTCTAAGTGAGAGCATGCACTCTACCAATTGTCACCCAAGGCCGTACTGCGCGCGACTCGGTATCGTGCTCCATACATATATTACTGCACTCTGTGTGTTTGACACTGCGTTCTATGCATGTAGCACTGCGCTCTATCTGTATCTTTCGTTATCTCAGTACCCAGCCATTATGCAATGCATGTATTGATACATTTCGCAAAATTACATGCGTAGACACGTTGCAAGCGTGTCAACGTATTCATGCATGATTTAGTTCTGCATGGAAATCGTTGACACTAGTGGCTCTTACATACAGGTAATCACCTCTAGTGTCGATGTCTTTCTTGAACTCGTCAAGTCCCTTTGGCACCGTACTAGTTCCATCTGCGATCTCGAACTTCAGTGGCTCATGTTCCTCGATTTCATAATCTTCCAAATCAGGATAGATTTCATCTCCAGGTTGAGGTTCTCATCTCAATAGTCCATCAGCAGGGAACGTACTTCCTTTCACATGCTGTAGGGTAAAATGGAACATTAAAATATCCTCTATCCAGCAATTGATAGTGGCATTCGGTCCCATTCCAGGGTTACTTAACATCCCCTTGATATATTGAGTGTCAGTTTTGACCACCAAATTTCGGATTCCTATAAGCCAATATTGACAAGCCTTCAAGGCCCTTAATAGCCCATATAGTTCTCATTTTGGCTGCAAAAACTGTGCTTCTCTTTCATTCAAGGTAATTGATCTGAACTGCACATAGTAGTGTTTGCTAGGATCCTTCTCATTGACCTGGTAGATATAAAATCCGACTGCTAGGTACGATGTGTCAACACACAAACCGACTTCTCCTTTACTAATGAGGTCTATTGGCCTAATAGCAGGGCTAGTCATGACTGCCTCTTTCAAGTTGTCCATGGCTAGTTGCTGCTCTGCCTCCCACTCAAACGGTACGTTAAGTCTCGTCAACTTGACTAGTGGTTCCGCTAATTTAGAATAGTCTCTAATAAACTTTCTACAGACCCCACAAGTGCCTAAGAAGGAGCATACATCTGTCAAGTGCCTGCAAGGACCCCAACAACTAATTACTCCAGCTCTATCGGGTTCAATTTTTCTTCCTTCATACATGCATAAATGACCAACAACCGTCATTTCTTCCACACATAAGTACATCTTAGGTCCTGAAAAGGTTCCCCCACTATACTTCATCCTCTGAATGACTCGGTTCATATTCTGCATATGCTCCCATACAAAACAACAAATCCTTGGGTTTTCAGGAATAGTCTCGAAGCCACCACCTTTGGTTTCATACTGTGTTTTAAGTACATCGTCAATATAGGGATGGGTAACATGTGGGATCTCCTCTTTCAAGATATGCATCACATCTTCATGGAATATTGGTATAGAATTTGTCCAGCCCATCAGTAGTTTAACTAGTCTCATCAAACCAAATGGAGTTTGGAAAGTCATATAGTCTCAGGATCCAACAGCGATATCATGCTCATCGTATCCTACGTACAAATCCACACAGCCTCCACATGCCCTTCCTGCAAAATGCTCGGATAGTTTGTCTGTGGCTGGCAGAATCCCTGAATGTGCAATAGTTACAGCATTTAAAGGTTCCAAACTATGTACTAGTCGAAGACTTTTACCGTCTTTCTTGATTACACAGAACCACCTTGATCTGTACAAAGAATCCGACGGCTTGTATACACCAGCGTCGATCTTGGATTTGATAATCCGACAGACCTCCTCGTAGATCCCAGGCAGGATGGGTATGTTCTTCAACACCCATGGAGTGTGTGGTACTATGGGTATATCTATGGGTGGAAAGAAGTCCTCTCGGAAATGCCCACTTTCAGTGTTGTCCCAGGCAAATGCTCGCTCTTGGATTGTCATGAAGTGGTGCATTAGCTTGCACTCTTCTGGCCATAGGAACCCTTCTGGATGGTTCTCGTCAATTTTTGCTTTTCTTTCCGGTGTGTATTGCCCAATAGGCTTGTATTCTGGCGGATTAGTGCTCAATAGTGGGATGTCCTTGAGGGGATCACCCTTAATATCTCTCACTATTCGAAACTTGTCTGGCAGGTCACCTAATAGCGGCTTCACCTTTAATGCTACAGGTTTGTATTTCTTACTAGCAAGCACTGCTACTGGTTTATAGTCAGGACTTTTCATGCATGCACCAAGGTGCTCAAAACCAGGGACTAGTACCGTCTTCTGCTTTGGCCGGTGACTAGACTCGGATTTCGCTTGCAAGTTATCTACGAGTATGTTATAGATCAGGATTTCATTATTGTCTAGTAATGGGGCGCCTTCACTAGTATGTTCGCACACATGATATTGCATTTTATAGCCTTCTGGGACAACTTTACCCTGAAAATACAAGTTCAGCAGCCCCTTGGCTTGCTTGTCTTTTATAAGTTTTTCTTCGCTAGTCATCGAGGCCATCAGGAAGCCATCCTGCAGTTCCTTGTCAGAGAATGCTGGGCCTTCTTTTGGTTTCATATATCCCTCAATGACAAATTTACCATCACTGGTCTTGAGTGGCAGGAGTTTGCTACTTTATGGTGACTGGCATGATCCACTCAGTACACGTGCCTTCAATGGGCGGAAAGGTCATCACTAAGTCACCTCTGAAGCAGAGCAGACTGAAAGTGTGATGAACAGCAGGAGTTTGCTATGTGATGGTGGCTGGCATGATCCACTCAGCATGCACCTTTTGCATAGGCATAGGTGTTGTGGTCGGGCCTCCTCTGAGAGCAGAGAAGAAAAAAAACAAATGATGTGAGTGGCAGGAGTTTGCTACCTACCAGCATGATCCACTCAGCATGCGTGCCCAGTTTTGTAGGCACCCATGCGACAACCAGACCGTCTCTGACTGAGGGCAATATGGGACCCATGGTCCAAGAAGGGCCTGGCATCTGGTGGGGGCTAGGTGATGGCGCAAGGTGGCAACTTCCCTTTTGGGGCCCCTGAGCACGTGTTGCCCTTGGCGATTCACCGAGGCATGCACACGGGGCGTGTTTCAATTGGGCATGTTCTGTCAGGTCCTTCCAATTCTCCTTGGGGAAGTTGACGCTCCCTTTACTTTGAGAAAGATAAATTCTGCCGAGCTGCCACAGTTGTGTACAACAACTTCCCCTAGAACAGGAACTGCCGCATCATACGGTGCTGATGGCAATGCCAGCACCCACTCTCTTCCCAGATATTCTTTGTTTCTGGAAACCACAGAATTTTTCATTACTGCCGCCCTGGAATGGAAGCCGAAGCCGCTGCTGCTATAAGTATTGAGCAGTATTTGGGCAGTTCCCCTCCACCTATTGCCCCTGTCCGCCTCATGCCCTCCAATCCCCATCTTGAGTCAGATACTTTCTGCTTCAGACCGATGGTCCAGGTCCCGATGGGGTGGGGTGAGACAGAGGTCCGTGAGCTTTCTGACCACCTTGCGAATGATCTGACCACCCTCAAACCCTTGCAACAGGGGGCGGTCCTCATTCGCTGGGCATTCAACGCCATCTGGTTCTGCATAAGTGGCTTTGGTGCTATTTCTCTGTTTTTCACTGATTCCGGTAGGACAATGCCCGTACTTTGTGCAAATGCAGTGGGGTGCCAGTGAAATGGATGCAGGTGAGGCATGCATGCCTGCTCCACAAGCTGGAGTCGGTTCTTGAGCTGGAGCGGAGGCCAGCGTTTGCCAAATGTGCTCGTCGGAGCCCTCGGGTGTGCTCCGCCATGCAGCAGATGCTGAGGATCACCTACCACGGTCCGCCCAAGCTGCTGAAGGCCAACACGGAATCCGAGTCCAAGGAGATGGCTGAGCCAGCTGCCGGTCCCGAGGTGAGCAGGGCCTCTCTGCCCACTGGAGACATGTCCTCAAGCGACGAAGAGGGTGAGGAGGGGATAGAGCAGGATGCCCAGGCATCGGTGGCAGAGGAGGAGCTCATTGGTGAGGCAACCAATGCTGGGGTGGAAGAGCGATCCCCAACTCCACCTGGTTTAGATGCCAGGAGCTTGGGGTCGGAGACACCACTGGCAGGGCAGAAATGCGGTATGTATCCCTTTCATCCTTCAACGTCTCCTGGCTGATGAACACTAGTTGTTCCGGCATCTCCAGTCCCGCCGGTTGCTGCAGGCGAGGATGCGAGGGAACCCCCTCTCAAGAAAGGTTGGTGAGCCATGCCCTGGCATCAATCACAGCTAAAGGTTCCGTTTTTAGCAAAAGGGTTTACAAGGACTTGATGGCCACTCGTGCTGAACCAGCGGCTCAGGAAGGGTCAGACGCAGCCAGCGATGCGTGCAAACATGGAGGCTATGCAGGATGAGGGCCTGCTACTGGTGGGTACATCTGTTTTATTCTTTTGTGTTGTATGACCTCCTTTCCAGGCCGCTTCAACCAAGTGCGATTGTTGCAAGGCAGCGAGCAGTTGCTCCAGTAGGATCCCGGCAGATTTGGACAATGGGTGCCCATTGTGCGCAGAATGCCTGATCAGCAGCCATAGCTGCCCTAGCTGCCTTGTGCGTCTGCCCATGATCCCCAAGGTGCCTACCGCCCACCGGCAAGTCATTGTCACAGTCCCCCATATTGGCAAAGTTGCTCATGAGTATCAGAGAATTGAGGGCTCTCAAATGAATCTGCACCTGCCCATTGGAGGAGGTAAGCTTTTCTGATCCATGGCGAGCCCACCTACTGATACTTTCCCAGATTCCACCACTGATTTCGCCTTTGGCTTGGTGGAGAGGCTCGGCTTACGATCGCACCCTCACGAGGCCACCTGGGATCGGATTGTGGCCGCTAGCAAGCAAATCATCGCCGGGTACCATGCCCTTCAATACGAACTGCAAAATTATGGGCCATTCAACGAAGCAGATGTTGAGCACTTGCTGACCAACCGCCTCCCAGTGACACACTTGCAATGTGTCTACACGTGTAATTTTGCGAAATGTATCAATACATGCATTGCATAATGGCTGGGTACTGAGATAACGAAAGATACAGAGTGCAGTGTCAAACACACAGAGTGCAATGATATATGTATGGAGCACAATATAGAGTCGCACGCAGTATGGCCTTGGGTGACAATTGGTAGAGTGCATGCTCTAACTTAGAATGATATGGGATACGGTCACACTAAGTACAAGAGCTCAGCATTTGATACTGAATGCACTAGAAACACACTGCATACGCACTCTAATGCATTAATGAAAAACATACCTGATACTGGGAAAACTATGTGACACACTGATCTATGATGCACAGGGCAGAGATTGATCAAAGAGTCGCACATGTGTATGAAATGATGGCTAAGAATAGAGAACTCCGAGGGAACCCAATTTGGCAATAGAGCACAGTGCCTAGGCTTACCGCGGGTAACCCCCACCTACCAGAGAAAACTAGAAACTCAAGAATAAATTATGATACAGCCTATATGACCGGCTGTTACTCCAGGTATCATCCGAGGAAATGACAAGTGACATGCCAATGCATAGAGCGCAGTGCGAGTGGAGTCTAAACCATGAGGAAACAGAATCTGGTCTCGAGATAGACCTCTGACCGAGTGTCCAGCCTCGGGCATGCTATAACAACACGCGTGCGTTGCGATTGATGATGTTCCAAGATTGCAACAGTAGTGTATTAAGTTGTACCGACTTGTAGGACGTAGAAATGTATAAATACGATATTGTAGATAGAGTAACATAGGTTTTCAACCCCCCATGTAATAGTGACAAGCTTATTTGATACGCGCACGATCCTTTGGAGCTGTTTGAGCCTTGCACTTTGTCCATTAGTGATGAGTCAGAGGTGTTGAACCCCAATTGTGATGGTGCAAGAGACAATAGCTACTCACCCTGGCACTGGGAGTGGTTTGTAACTTCGAGTGAGAGAATATTGATGTCTTTGATATAGATTTGAGTGATTTGAGTCGTGAGCGTGGCCGATAAGGCTTGCAGGGCACTCCATACTTAAGTTGCATTGATTGTTTGACTTGAGCTCTGTGTTGGGATTGAGAGGTTCATGTCAGTGTAGGCACTACTCTATTGATTGAGGGTTTCATGTGACATGAGGCATTACAAGCGGCAGAGGTTCAAACCCTTTGGCTTGTCGGATGGGGTTCTCTGTGTTTGTGTGTATTCTCTGGATCGCATTGGTTCAAATCCTGTGGGTCTACGATCGGTTAGGAAACTCGAGCATGTAGGTTAGAATCCTGTGGTTCTTGTGGATTGTTTAATAGGAATTGGATTCTGCTTCGAGCGCAGTTGTTTAAGTGGTGTTTAGGGTGTTATTGATAGGGTGCAGTGGTTATTAGAGTCCCACACGATTCCTAGAAAGTTGTAGAGATGTTTAACAAAGTTGTGTTTTGTTATACACCCTTGCCTTGAGGCCCGGTGATGGAAGTTGCACCTCTTGTTCTTGAGAAAAGCCTTTGGACTTAGAGAAGTCTGGATATTATATGAGAGCTATTGCTCCGCGTACCTTAGAAATATTGAGAAGCCAGTTGTTTTGGTTCGCTACTTTCATCGCATTAGAATCCCCCCACGAACTAGAGCATGTTTGTGTGTGTAGTGTTGGGTGTGGGTGTGATCAGTGTCTTTGATGCTGTTGCCTTTCTAGCTCTGTGCACTCAGACGCCTCTTCAGCACAGTGCGAGTGGAGTCTCAACCATGAGGAAACAGAGTCTGGTCTCAAGATAGGCCTCTGACTAAGTGTCCAGCCCCGGGCATGCTATAACAATGTGTGCACGTCGCGAGGGATAATGTTCCAAGGTTGTAACAGTAGTGTATTAAGTTGTACCAAGTTGTAGGACACAGAAATGTATAAATATGGTAGTGTAGATAGAGTACAAGTTTCGAGCCCACAGTGTAATAGTGCAAAGCTTTTCAGCCACGTGCTCTAGCACTTAGAGTAGCTAGGAACTTCGAGAGAGAATACAACCCATATCAGATATCTATTGTGTGAATTAAGTCGCACACTTAGATAAGAAAATAGTGCAGCACTCTGTTCAGAGAGTCTGGTTTTGGTTTGACTTGCGCTCTGTGAGAGAATAAGAGTACGGTGTCTTGAAGGTCACCCTTTTGAGTTCTTGAGGGCATTTGTGTGACGCAAGGCATTACAGGTGGCAGAGGTTCAAACCCTTTGGCTTGATTAGTGCTCGCTCTTCTGTGTTATTTCCGCAGGTTGGCAAAGGTTCAAACCCTTTGACTTGTCAGACAGGGTTTCTCTGGATTGCATAGGTTCAAACCCTGTGAATCTACGATTGGTTGGAAGCTCGAGCGTGTAGGTTCAAACCCTGTGGCTCTTGTGGAAGTTTCGGAGTTTTGTGTCAGTGTAGACACTTCTCCATGTGTTTGTGAAGGTTTTGGTTTAGTGCACGACACGTGAGGTTTATTAGTGTGTTGGGTTGAATAGGAATTGGTTTCTGCTTAGAGCGTGGTGCTTTAAGTTGTGTTTTGTCTTTTATTTGTTGTGTGCTGTGTTTATTAGAGTCACGTGTGACATCTAGAGAGCGGTGGATACATTTAACAAAGCTTTGTCTTGTTATACACCCTTGCCTTGAGGCCCTGTGATGGAAGTTGCACCCTCTTGTTCTTGAGAAAAGCCTTTGGACTTAGAGAAGTCTAGATATTATATGAGCACTATTGCTTCACATGTATCTTAGAGATATTGACAACTCAGTTGTGTTGGTTCACTACTTTCATCGCATTAGAATCCCCCCATGAACTAGAGCGTGTTTATGTGTGTAGTGTTGGGTGTGGGTGTGATCAGTGTCTTTGATGCTGTTGCATTTCTAGCTCTGTGCACTCAGACATCTCTTCACTGGAGTCTGCCCTTGATGAGGGACATGCGGGTCTGGAAAACTAAAAGGCCCGAGAGTGCCCCTCGGGCGTAGAACTTTTCTTGATGGTCGGCCAGATTTTCTTGGGGAGCGGATTCCTACCCCAGTCGTTATGGATGGAGAGCGAGCGGCTCTGCGGATCCTCATTGGCAGGCATGGAGGCAGTCCGTCATGGATAGAGCATCTTGGAGGGCACAATATCTGCACAACCTTAAATATCTTGAATCTTGGCAGTCGTAGTATTGAAGTCAAGGAGGAGGTGGATGAACTGATTGTGTGGGGGTTTTTGTACACAATGAATAGTGATCCTGCAATGTCAATAGTTGATTGTCAGCAGGGGGGAACAAAAAATTTTCTGACTCCTGGCAGAAACCCTCATGTTTGGAAAGAAGAGATCAGAAAAGAGATGTATTGCCTCAGTAGATCATCACAGGTGTGTGCGCTAAGTAAGTAGTAAGGAGGAGGTGACACAACTTTGGTACAGTATGGATCAAAAGGAACAGCGTGAGGTGGACACCAGTGCATACCCATCCGACACACAGCCTGTCAATGCACAGCCACCCCAGGGCAGAAACGACAATCTGCGACTGTAGGAAATTTTTGGCAGCATGGGAAAAACTTTATCGGCAGGGGCGTTGGCAGTGGCCCTTCTCAATGTCCGTCCTCGCGTGCAGAAATACAATAATAGTCCAGGAATGTAGGGGCAGCAAAAGTCCTTGGGGACACAGTCCCAGGACAAACAATCCTTTGGGCTCTCCTGGGTGAGATAGGCCTAGATAGGAAATATTTTGGTCTTGTCCAAAAAAAATTTTTTTTTTCTGTTGTCCATCCAGGAAATGGTGTATTTGGACTGAGGGGCAACAGAGAGTCATGCGTCCAGGAAAAAATGGGTCCTAGTCCAGCTCATCCTCAAATGAGTCCAGTGTCCACTCTAGGGCAGCCACCTGTGCAAGAGGCTGGTCCAGGAAGCTTGAGAGGTCGGGTATTTCAATAGTTGCCTGCAGATGGTATGGAATGCAGTGGAAAGCGGCCACAGGGTTTGCCAACAGTGTGCCATCTAGTTCACATAGGATCAGGGCTCCTCCCTTGTTTTTGGAGACATACACCAGGGGCCCAAAGTACCTCGGCTTGAACTTCCTGTTAAGTTCGTATTCTACCCATGTGTTGTGGACAAGTACCAAGGACCCAGGCTGGAATGCCCAGTGAGCAATCCGGTTTGCATGCTCCTTCTCCCATCTTTGGACTGTCTTTACTCGTGCCTCGTAGACTTTAGAGCAGATTCTGTCGAGATCCTCTGACCGCTTCTGGAGGGCTATAGCATGTCTGGCAATCAGTTCCTCAGTGGAGAGTGTATGGGTAGGCAGCTCGACCAGGAACAAAGCTTCCGTGATATCAAGTGGAAGGATAGGTGGGATGCCAGTGGCTACCTCATATGGACTCTTACCAATGGTCCGAAGGGGTGTCACCTGCTCCACCCAGATGATGGAGTATGCTACATGAGACCATCGACTTTCCACTCTGCTGCAAGCCTTGAAAAGAGACTCCCTGAAACCCAAGTGTCTGTGTTCAATGACTCCCTGGGCTCTAGAATTGTAGGGTGAGATGGTGATCTGATGAACGTCATATTTCTCGCACAGCAGCTTCAGGGCAGCTTGGAAGGTGGGTCCATTATCCATCACAATCTCCTGTAGGCTGCCCCATCGGCAGATTATATCTTTGAATATGAACCTGGCAAGCGCTTCCGTGTTTTCATGCCTCAGCATTCGGAATTCGGGATAAGCGCTCATAGAGCATCGGGCATGCACAATGTACTTGAATCCACCCAACTTCGGTAGGTGAAAGGTGTTGATGTAGACCTTGGAAAACAGAGGTGCAGGGTATGCCACCATGGGAGGAATGTTCCACTTCTCCATCTGGCAGATCTGGCACATATGGCATGTATGGACAAACAACTTGACGTCGTCCAGCAATTGGGGCCACCAATACCTCTTCAAGAGGTGGACCCTGATGGAGTAAACTCCTTTGTGTCTGAGCTCATCGTGCATGATCTGCAGGAGCTGGTACCACTTTTCCCTCAGTACCACAAGTTTGTGTTCACCAGTCGTGTCCTGTTTCCACAGCATGTCTCCAGAATGGAAGAAACCCGCCACATAGTTGAGGAATGTTTGCCTTTGGTCCTTGGACAAGTAGGCGGGTGTGACCAAGTTCTCCAGGAATGCACGGACAGCATCAATTCTGTCATTGTTGGTGGACACTTTGGCAGATCTAGGAATATTGGCCTCCAATTTGTTGGGTAGGGAATTCTTGGCGAGCGGGTGTATCATCGGACCGCTGCCTGGTCAGGGCTGTGACTCTCCTGCAGAGGTTGTGAAAATTCTCATGGGGGACAGAACCGTTCTTCCCGAGGGTCGCCCTTCTGGGATCGGGTTCCCTATGTGAATGAAGCCATACATGCTGTCTACCCAATCAGGGTCATCCCATTCTGCAGGTGTGTCACCTGGTTGCAGGTGCTGCTGATGAGCCTCAGGGCTCTGTACGCTCAGAATTCTCGAACTTTGTCATTTCTAAGTGACAATCGACTTAGCACTGGATATAATATTATCTCCGGTGTGCACACGCTACTATAGGACCTTCTTGACACTTCAACAACCAGATATAATGGAGAATATCCATCCCAACTTGTTTCGCGGCTCAAATCGTACGCCATCACGGCTAGGCACCAATATCGACCAATTAGTTGACCACCAGAGATAAATCATACGACGCATCAGAGCGCATCACGGCGTAAAACCCCGGCATTGATCCTTTAATTATATGAGGTCATACTCGTCGACCATTATTCCACTTCAATAATCACCAGGTTTTTGTCAGCTCGACGCCCGGTTTTACCAATAAAACCGTGCCAAGGTTGCTAGCGCACGATACTCCTTTCATACACCTCAGGTTATCAACCGTACCCTCCCAGTCTGCAGTTAAACAGCACCTCAAAAACCATGCTGGAGAAGACCCATGATCTAGGAAATTTACCTTCCTTCGGTAATGCAGAGGATTGGCTGTTACAAGTGACTATGGAGATACATATGGACACTAGGATCTTTACAAAGCCGCAGCCTTGTAGCTTTACTAAGTACTGCTATTAATAATTATCTCTGGTAGTATAAAAGTGGGTAGAAAATTGTAGTACAGTAGTTAATCAACTACCACCCGTTACTCTGCCATTAGCCTCGCTATACACTTGTCACCAGATATAATCTTGTCTCTACACACTTGCTATAGTCATTAGCACTGGTTTTAAACAAACCATACCCCACGCGTAGCGCAGTATACAAACAATAGCAATTGTTTGCACCCCATATGCTCGCTATAAGCCAGAGACTGGTTTTACACCGCCTGAGCTTCGTACACCTTCGTGCTCTCCTTGAGAAACACTCTAAACCGTGATCGACTGGTTTTAGGAATTATCTCCAGTGTTGTACATTGCACGTTAGCTTGCACCCCGTCATTAGTGGTTGATACTTGCATCTAGCGTGTAACACCGGTGTTCGTGTTGTACACCACCTCTTTTGTTTTATAGGATTGGATCATCTTCATCTTCGTACCATAGGAGTTTTATTTGGCTTTATTTTCAACATCGTTTATCACAGCCCGCTTGGGTAGTCTCTGGCAGACTTATAGGAATCGACATCGTCAACATAGGATCATTTTGGATTCAACACCATTTCGGACCGTTATAGAATAGGATAGGATTGGATAGGATAGGATAGTCCCTCGAGAGGACTCATAGGTTTGACATTGACATAGGATAGGAACGTCTCCGAGTAGACTCAGCTTTTGACATTGACTTCAATATATTTGCCTCATATAGGATCAACACTCGTTATCTCCATGCCCCACCGGATATAAACATATTTTCACACTTTTGCCCACATTGACCGGCATTATTAGGATTGCCACCCAGTACATCGACACTCCACCGGTTATAAACTAACTGCCGCACACATAGCTTCATTTTCACTGTTATTTTCATAGGACCTACGTCTAGAGATCTCGTCTATTCATTTCTCCTCATTACACCGGATTTGCGGTATTCACGTCATACCCAAAACCATTCAATCTCATCATTGAGATTATTACTGACCTACAGCCAACACCTTTTAGTACTCGATAGCTTGAGTGCTACTTGCTTGACTGAAAAGTCGCAGTATAAACTCGCGTCTAGAGGAAGTGATTAGGTCGCATGGAGGTGCCCCGAACAACTCACACAACACAGTACCTTTATCTCTGGTCTACACCGTCATTAATCATTACTCTTTGAGTTTTGGTTTGCCATTGCCATGGAAGTTTAGGTTCATCATTTTTGGAGCCCACCGCGAGGGTTCAGTTCACCGCCCACATATCATTTCTCTTCACACGTTTTATACACCTCATCACCTTAAACTTTGCCCTTCGTAGCAAGCATTCACTTGCTGCAAACCTGAATCTTTCACCATTTCCTGTAAATTCGCTCAAAAAACCCCATATATTCCCGTAGAGGGCAAAGGTCTCCGTAATACCTCTGCTCACCAACAATTACAAGCTTCCACCGCTCATTTATCGGAGCCTGAGGCTTCAAATTCCACTATTGATACACAAGAACAGTTACCAGAATCTCCGCTTAGCCCAATACCGGGCAACTTCATCGAATCATCACCAGCATCACTGGTTCCTCGTGAACTAGATATTTCCACCGGTGAAGTATACTTATTTCCCAACACAGACAAAGAATCTGTATCGCCAAATCTGGTCATAGAACAATCATTTGCAGATGCTGATGAAGTTACCACTGAACTTGTCGGATCTAATTACAACACTGCGCCTGGATCACCATATACAGGAACCATGTTTAGCGGATATCGTGTCAACTCCACTTCCTTTACCGATTATAGAGACAAATCTGTCGGCTCTAGCGACGAAGTAGTCCCAGATACCGCTACTACCCTACATTTCAACATCAAAGAAGAATCCTTCGAGCAGGAATTACCTTTTGAACCCCCTACCGAAGCATCCACTTCATATTTCCCTTTTATACCGGATATACCACCAGTAGTGACATTACCAGCACAAAATCCCACTGATATGACTGGAACGTATCCACCCATAGATTTTGCGATTTGTATAATATATGCATATCCGATCTATACTGTACTTGACTATTAAAGAGCTAGGATTGAGCCTCCGGATCGCTAGCTAAAGCTACTGTCTGGCAACAGTGAATATATTAAGTGAGATTGGGACTTAGGAACGATATCGTGACGAGTCTGACCTACCCGCCTAATATAGACCACTAACAGGCGAATAAACACCGTAATAGTTCCTGTTGCCAGCTAGCAAATAAACCAGGAGTATGGATATACGAGTACACTGTGAATGGTTATGATAGCAAGCAAAGTTGGTGTTCCATATAGAATATCCGACCCCATTGGTAGGGACACGGAAAATACAATCGAGTCTGGACAAGATCGCTAGGGTTGCCTCACTGATGTGAATATACTATCTGCCGATCGATCGTCTCGGAGTATTCTATTTGATCGTGTTGCATCAGAATAGTTCTAGTTGGGCACAGCTTATAGTGGTCACCTAATCGTGAATCCGCATGAAGCCCGGCGACATATGGGTAACCACGTTGTTCTGACGATGCAGCAGTAGGAATTCCGGCTGCGAGACAACTAAGTTAATATATTTGGTCTGGAATCCAGGAACAAACGTAGCTAGAACAGGTTGCATAGCAAGGAGATATAATATGCTGATTTAGGTTTAACCGGTAGTAGTTTACATTATGTAGTATGACTAAATAGCCGAGGCTGCACGGACAGTCAGTAGTATATAAGTACTATACCTACAAATAAACGGGAGGCTTCACCACCCCAGAGTTTTAGCCATATAGCACAGTAGCTAAGGTTGAATCGCACGGAAGTAATACGAGCCTCGGACGAATAGCGTATAGCTAAGTCCACCAACGAATAGAAAGCACATAACTTGATTTAAATAATCCCACGAGTCACAGAGACTGCTATATATTCGCAAAGAAACCAGAAGTGAAGAGGCATAGAAGCCGATATAAACCAGTGAGCTAGGGATAGCGGCCAGTGCACCCATATATCAGTCAGTGAACTGGAAAACAAGGCAAGAGCCAATTTAGCTTCGAGAATTTGGAGTCGACTCAGTACTCTGAGAGCGAAGTCGATTTTAAAACGAATATATTTGATTCTACTATACCACTATACAATCCATCCCTCATATTCTCGCTTTGTTGAAGTCCGAATTGGCAGATTTATCCCTTTTGTTTCGTCCAGAAGGTTGAATATACAGAAAACTTATACTATTCAGTTTGCAGGGGCCTTCTATCAGTCTCGAAACACCTGAACTTACATATATTGGTGATTGTGAAGTGCAAGGATTGCTTGAGTTGAGTATATACGAGTTACACTTAGTATATATTTTGAATCTAGTTATCGTCGTATGGTTACCGAGCACATCACCGCACCACCAGTTATTCCCCCTACACAACCACCAGTCATGGCCTCAAAAATGCCATTCAGAAAAGAAAAGAGCGCCCCAAATATCGTCGATGAAATAAGCCCAGGACGCGAATTGACACGTTACATCAGAGATATTGAAGGACTCTTCACCCGTCATTCTATTAATGATGCCACCAACAAAAAGAAATGGTTTATCTACTACCCCGGACTCGTTATCTCTGAGTTTTGGGAAAGTTTGCCCGAATATAAAAATGCCTTGAAATCCTACAAAGATTTTAAAACCACTATTATAGCACAATACCCCAATGCGAATATGAATCGCAAATACGAGAGGCATGACCTCGAGCGCGTCATTGGAAAATACGCTCACGAAGTCGATAACCTCGCAGACTTGGGCGCATTTTACTGAGAATTTTATCCGAAAGTACAGCACTTGATTGACAAAAAACGCTTATCCAAAAATGAAACCGGCAATATGTTTAGTAAAGGTTTTCCTAATCATGTTTGGGACACCATTGCTCGCTGTCTTCAAATCAAGTTACCAGACCATCACCCTGCAGATCCATACCCGCTCGAAGATATTTACTCCGCAGCACAGTTCGTCTTACAAGGCACGAATAAAAGTGAGAGTACACTTAGGAGTCCACCGATGCATGGATATCGTGAAGCTGGCCCAGTAAGGCCAGAAGAATCATTATATCCGGTGCCTGTGGCACAACCACCAAATCCAGTGCGAGTTAAGGAAGAACCCGTCGAACCACAAGTAAAGATGGAGCATATCAATCAGCTCATTAAGCTCGGAGAAACACTTTTACAGTTAAATTCAAATGACAGATTCCAGTGTGCCCAACAACGGTACCCAGCTGGACCGTCTTTACCACCCCAACAGAGCAGTTACACTAACGCAACTACCAGTCAAAGTTGTAGTTTCTGCGGAGAAATAGGTCATTTCATGCGTGAATGTCCTAAAGTCGAGGAAATGATTCGCGAAGGGAAATGCCGGCGCAACATAGAAGGAAAAATAGTCCTATCTATGGGCACATGGGTCCCCAGAGGAATTGAAGGCACTTGGCTCAAAGATCACATCGAAGAATGGCATCGACAGAATCCCAGTCAAATTGGTGTAGTCAATCATATGATGAACGAAATCGTACCTCATCAGCAACATACTTCGCCTGTAAATCTGGTGGCTTTGCCTCACAGCACCTTGGGTACCGGCATTGATGCGCACCAACACCTCGAGATTTTGATGGCTAAATCAGAAGCAATCGGCAAAGAAATTCAAGGCATCAGACAGTTCATGAATGTCACCGGAGATAATTCGCATATCTGGTCCTCTACAGAAAACACGAATGACACTATGCTACGACAAGTTGTAGTCGAAGTACCCTGTATCCTCAGACGTGGTCCACCGAAGAAGGCAGTCCCCGTAGTTAAAGCAGATCAAGCCGTACCACCAGAACCGACTAAGATTGCAGGTTGCCAAACTCGTACTAGTCAGAAGGCCACCGGAGAAGTTGCGCTTGAAGACAAACCCGGAGATACGGCACCTAAGATCATTGATCGACCAGATCAGGACTTTACCCCAGATTATGACGACATGCCAGCTTTAGTGGAAATCTCGGAGGACAAAGATAATATGGTTGTACCCATGCAAACCAAGATAGATGACGAAAAAGCAGCCGCGATTATAGAAGCCTATGCCCCACAATGCTATGAGAAAGCTAAAACCATGGTTCATGACAATGGAGAAGAGATTATCTCGAAGATCCCCACTTACGTGCCATACGAACAATTAAAACCAGTAGTTCCCGGCATTGTGTCAGTGAAAGAATGTGTACTGCAGCTTATGCTGGAAGATATTCATCCTTTCGCTGCTGCAAGACCAGCCAATTATGCACTGCCAGGAGTGCGTAACGCAGGTGCAAAACCGGATATACGCAAGCATGTCAAAGACAATGAACCCGCTTATAGGACAAGAGCACCAATAGAAGGATCAAATGTCGTGTGAGAAGTGTACGAATGCACATTGGACTCCACAATCACGTTGTCACATCAAGAGTTATATTCTCTATCACCTGCAATCAGGGAAATGATTAAGGAAGATAACACCAAGCACAAAGTTCCTAACACTGTGGAACAATTCCAGAAGGAGTTAGCTTTACCGTTCACCGGAGATGGGATGATCGAAATCACTGTGAAAGACGCAGATGGTCCTAAAACCGGCAAAGCAACTATGTTGTTGTACTCAATGCCGGACAGTTTTGCTCAGACCATAGGACAAGCAGACAAAGAACAGGCGCACCCAGATCCACCAGCAGGGTCTTTGATTGTCCCAGATCCATATGAAGCTCGCATCAAGAAGGGAGAAAGAATTGGTCCTTTGAAATGCACAGCCGACTCTATTTCGTTGCACTCCATTGTTCCAGTAGTGGACCATCAACTCAAAGTTGAATGCATCATTGATCCTGGATCTCAAGTTATATCTATGTCCGAAGCTGTTTGCCTACGATTGGGGTTAATCTATGACCCTACCGTCATTTTGGAAATGCAGTCTGCCAACGGCACTACGAACTATTCCTTGGGATTGGCACGCAACATTGCATTTTTGTTTGGAGATATCACTCTCTACTTGCAAGTTCACGTCATTAAGCAGTCTGCATATGACATTCTACTCGGAAGACCGTTTGGCACCTTGACTCAGAGTATTGTTTGCAATTACGCTGACAAGAATCAGACTATTACCATCCATGATCCAAATACTGGCAAAACCACGACTATTCCAACTATTCCCCATGGTCATCCCCAGATTTTAAACCATGTCCCCTTTTCTTGGGAAAATTGACTAGAAGAACCCGGTGATAATATGGAAGAAATCGCCCTCGTCATTGAATTAGACAATGGGCTACCCAAAGTTATTGCTTATGCCGCCTCTCATTCCAAATTTGATCAAGAATGCGCCTCAGCGCAATATTTATCCGCTTGCAACCCTAATAAATTTCCCATTCACCCGACTACATTTACACAATCCCTTTGGTCGTCTCAAACTCAAGAAACCGTTCCCGTTGATAAAAACCATGCCAAATATTTGTTACCAACAGACCAAAGTCATCTACTTCCACTATATGCCTTACCTTCCAATTCTTCGAACGAAACACCCGGTTTTAATAATATCTCCATGCCCCAAGACTACATGTACCACTTATATGGATCTAATATAACCGGAGATCAAACCTACGAGCCGTGGTTCCCTAAGAAAGTATCGATTTATGCAGGCAAGAAGTACAAGCTGGTTGCGCTAAAAACAAAACCGGTCCTTGCAACCTTGCCTGACAAGTTTTGTATTATTTGCAATATCAAGGGAGATCCATTGGCCGACATACCTACATTATCTCTGGTCCCACCACCGTTTATACCAACCGATCGCTATACACCAGAACGCAAAGCATACATTGACTCCATTCATAATGACGGTTTTCTCTGGCCTGAAGAAATGAAGCTTTTGCATCATTTTATGATGGTCCAAGATAAAACTTTCGCTTGGGAAGACTCAGAATGAGGAAGTTTTTGCAGAGACTTCTTCCCACCCATTGATATACCCGTTATTGAACATACCCCTTGGGTACTTTGAAATATTCCTATTCCACCAGGCATTTATGCTGAAGTTTGCCGAATGATCAAGACAAAAATTGATGCCGGCGTATATGAACCTTCAAATTCCTCCTATCGTTCTCGATGGTTCACCGTTCTTGAGAAAGATGACAAAAGTCTTCGCATAGTCCACAGCTTAGAACCGTTGAACAAAGTTACTATTGCACATTCTGGATTACCACTGGCGACAGACCCATTAGCAGAACATTTCACAGGCCGTGCATGTGGTGCTATCCTAGATTTATTCATCGGATATGATGAATGTCTACTGGCTGAATCATCGCACGACCTCACAACCTTCCAGACTCCCTATGGAGCCCTTCGACTTGTTACCTTACCCATGGGTTGGACTAACTCCGTGCCAATTTTCCATGACGATGTTACCTTCATTCTACAACCCGAAATTCCTGAATACACCATACCCTATATCGATGATGTCCCCGTTAGAGGACCCGAAAACCGATACAAAACCAAAGACGGCTATGAGACAATTCCCCACAACACCGGCATTAGACGATTCGTCTGGGAGCATTTCCAGAATTTAAACTGGATTGTTCAATGAATGAAATATTGTGGTGGCACATTCTCCGGCAAGAAAGCCTATCTCTGTTGCGCTGAAATCATCGTGCTTGGGCATAGATGCACGTATGAAGGCCGACTACCCCTCGAAAGTATTGTAGCTGCAATATTGCGATGGGAACCTTGTATCGATGTCTCTGACGCACGTGCATTCATTGGTACTGTGGGAGTACTCCGGATATTTATCGACGATTTTGCAACCCGAGCTTTGCCCATCACCAAGTTATTCAGAAAAGATGTCAAGTTCAAATTCGAGAAAGATGAAATTGTAGCGCAAGAAGATCTAAAAGAGGCAGTCAAAGATAGCCCGGCATTAAGACCACTCAGTTATTCATCGACCGGTGCTGTTATCCTCACCGTAGATACTGGTCCCGCTGCTGTTGGTTATTACCTGGCACAGTGCGATCATATCAACCCAAAAATACGATATTTTGCTCGTTTTGGATCCATTACTCTTAACGAACGAGAATGTGGCTATTTGCAAGCCAAGAAAGAGATATTTGGTCTCTACCGCGCGTTAGGAGACTGCAAAACTTATTTAATCGGACTTCCCACCTTTATTGTTGAAGTAGACGCAAGCACTATTAAAGGAATGCTCAAAAACCTGGATATAGCACCTTCAGCTGCAGTTAACCGGTGGATTATTGGCATCCTTTCCTTTCATTTTGTTCTCGTCCATGTACCCGGCTCTAAGCATGGTCCAGATGGACTGTCTAGATGCCCACCCCAACTAGGAGATCCTCCACCACCCGGAGATGGCATGGAAGACTTCTTACACACTCATTATGGGCTTCTACATTTTATTAATTCAACTTCACCCACTATTCATCATCCAACGGAGTTAATTCAAGTTCTCCAGCAAGACATCGTAGAAGAATCCTCAAGTCTTATTTCTTATATGGACATACCTCGATCAGCAAAACAAATCCGGTTGGACAAACAGCTTAAATATTTATTGCCATGGCACCAATATCTCTGGTGGCCCACCGGTTTTGATGACAATCAGTACTGAAAATTCATGAAATATGCTGTTCATTTCTTTGAAAGAGACGGAAAATTATGGCGCAAAAACATAGATGGAAAGCATCAGCTAGTACTATTCCCCAAGCGACGCATTCAAGTAATAACGTCCTGCCACGATTACATTGCTCACAAAGGCTTTTATGCAATGCACATGCTCATTAGGGAACGGTATTGGTGGCCAGATATGAAGAATGACATCGCGTGGTTCGTCAAAAGTTGCCATTTATGCCAAGTTCGGCAAATCCGACAGATATACATTCCTCCTACTGTTGCTATACCGGCGCCATTGTTCGCAAAAATGTACATGGACACAATGATGATGCCAGTTTCAGGACAATACTGGTATATCGTCCAAGGAAGATGTTCACTCAGTCACTACCCCAAATTTCGATGTTTACGCAAGGAGATGGCTTGTACCATAGGCGAATGGATTTTTGAAGATATCCTATGCAGATGGGGATCCTTAGTTGAAATTGTATCCAACAACGGAGCTGCGTTTGTAGCCGCGATCAATTACCTGAGCAAGAAATATCACATCAATCACATACATATCTCCGGTTATAACATGAGAGCCAACGGCATTGCAGAATGACCTCATTTTGATGTCCACCAAGGCCTGTTCAAAGTGTTGGATGGAGATCAAAGTAAATGGAGTCAGAACACCTATTCTGTATTTTGGGCAGACCGAATAACAATTTGGAAATGCATGGGATGTTCCCCATACTTCACAGCAACAGGTACAGAACCCTTACTCCCAATGGATATAATTGAATCCACCTGGTTAACGCCACCCCCGGATAACATCATCAGTACCATGTCTTTAATTGCCAGGCATGCTATCAGTCTACAAAAACGGGTGACAGACCTAGACCATTTAAAGTCCAAAGTCTATGAAGCTAGGTGTAATGCCACGGTCAAGTTCGAGAAAGATCATGAATTTACCATTCAAGATTTCAACTTTCAGCAAGGAGATTTAGTCTTGATGCGCAACACACAGATAGAGAAAGCTTTAAATCGCAAAATGCGTGCCAGATATTTGGGACCTTTAGTCGTATTAGGGAGAAATAAAGGAGGCACATACCTCCTTTGTGAGCTAGACAGTTCGACCTTCGCACGACCAGTGGCCGCATTCAGATTATTGCCGTACTTTGCCTGGAGAAAGATTGACATACCAGATATAAATGCGATCATTGATGTCCCTCCAAAATGGATTAATGATCTCTTTGAATCAGAAGACGACGGTTCCTTCAATGAGTTACCAGATTTAGAGGAAGCTCACAATGAAGCAGAACTTGCTTAATACTGGGCGGATTCTTTGGCAACAACAACTTTATATATTGGGCCCCATTTTGGGGCCCCGACCCACTCGTTTCACAATAATATCTATCTAATGACCATTATCTCCAATTGGTCCTACACACTGATTCAAACATATACCCCACAAATGCGAAAATGGACGACTAATGAAAAACAAAAACTACCGGCATAAAGCAACTACTTGCGACCGTAGCGACAAGTACAGCAACCAGAGTACAGCTTGTCTCCCCAAACATTACCGGAGTTGAGAGGGACGCCATCACGGTATTGAGTGGAACTGTTACTGTTGCTCCAACTACCTCGGTTCGCCTGGCAATTGACTGTGTTGCAACCCCACCCACTGCAGTCGCAAATAGTGGTATCACAGTCAGCATGGTCGCATCCCCAACTGGTGCAGCATTTAGGAAGGACTTGAGACTTGTTATTACCTTTGCCTTTGCCTCTACCTTTGCCTTTACCCTTGTTACCACCACGATTCTTTCGACGGCCCTGGCAATCCTTCTTCATAAGCCACCAAAGTGGAGATAGACTCGATGCCGTGAAAAGGGGGTTGTTGAGAATTAACTCCGACATAGGCCTTAGCATTGTTGATAATGCCCTCAGTATGACAGTCCTCTGGAAATCCCACTGGAGTTCCTGAAAAGAGAAAACAACCAGACTTAATTACAACGTCGAAAAGTGATCAAGACAAAAGGTACTCACTAACACCGAAAGGATCTAAGTCGATCATATCTTCAACCAGATTGAGCACATGCTCATCGTCTTCGGGACGCAGATTGTTGAACGGCATAATCAGGATCTGCCGGTCAGGTACACCACCTATGCAAGACCGGAGAAGTCCTTTGTGGCAAGCAATGCACTCGGTAGAAAGCCCAGCGAAAATGCACTCAGTGCCTTCTAGAACACACATAGAGCAAGGACAAATGGCCTAAATTATAACCGGAGCAACAAAGTCAACACGGGACCAGTTTTAAAAAGAATACAACGAACCTTAATGGAACAAGCAGGACATTCATGAGCTGGATGGCTCGGAGTACCAGAGCAGATGGCGCAAAAGGTCTCGCCATAATGAAGAGCGAATTTGTTAAAAGTACGGCGATACATGTCGGTGATCTTGTCACCAATCTCGACTGCATCCTGAAGAGTACCCTCCATCTCGGCAAAAAGCTCGATGAACAGAGCTGGATCCATCGAAGAAGGAAGCTACAAAAATTGTTGATCAGCTAAATATATCCGGGATCACGAATTGATATCAAAACATGTACAGTCCAATCAGCAGAAGAGACCAGAGATGCAGACCCACTGGTAGGACTGGGAGAACCGGATCTATCTGGAGTAATAGAAGCGTCCTTGAGAGTGACAGCAGTAGAGCTGCCACTAGTAGATTTGGGCGAGCCTGGAATAGACTTTGTGGCACTCAAAACCAGAGAAAATGGGGCAGAAGACATGAGAATGTCCTCGTCAACCCTGTACCTGATGGGAGGAAGAACCTCCAACCCACCAAGAATTTGGTCACCGGTCAAGTGGTAGTTACCACTAGCAGCAGCTCAGAGACGAGTAGTCTCAACACGAAAAACGGAGAGCCATTGATCAGTAAAATGGAACTGGATGACCAGCCCAGAGATAAACTGTTCAAAGTCGTGATAAAAATTAACACGACTAGACGACGAATAGTATGCCAATAAAGAGCACTACACACGAAAATCAGCGACCAAAAATCCCGGTTTTACAATTATCCCTGTACTTTGATAGTCGCCGCCTCATTGAAGAACGTGGTGATAGCAAGAAAGTCAGCATCAGCAGCAGGAGGAGACTTCATGAGTGCATCTGCCCAAGCGATGAGAGAGTTGAGAGTTGGGATGGAGTTGTTGGTAGAAGACATAACGATGTAGAATGTGGAGGATTCTGAGGAAAGACGATTAAAACCAGTCCTCTTATACGAAAACCAGAGGCCTCCTCACATCAGAGCATTTACAAGATATATTCTATTTTGGCTGGAGCATACGCCTCACCGAACAGAACCCAACACATGTTTTGCTTTTCAAAACTCAGCAGCCACAACTTTGAAATTCAGGCATTCGCACCCAGATAAATCTTTCAAGTCGATGACACCAAAGATTTAAAAAGTTTAGGGGGAGGAGACATGGATGCCACGTTGTTTTCAGGCAGAAATCAAGAACAATATTCAGCACACCATTTTCCCACAAAATCTAACAAAATCATGAAAGAAATGAACCCACAATTCACAAAATACTCCATCAGAAATTGCACAGAGATAAAAATAAACCTCGCATTCCACCGGCATTTTCAAGATTTTCAAAGGAGATATCACAAAACCCACATTGCAGTAACGTTATCTTACGACTAGAAGCACAGAGATAAACAAATCCAACCACCAATGGCGCCAAAGCCATGGTCAAGCACACTCATTACATTTCCAAATTTTCGATGGATAGGACTTGGGGAAATATTTCAAGACTCAGCCATGGGAAACACCGAAAGACCATGTGATGTCAGCCGCTGAAATTTCTCTAAGTCCAAAACTCGCAAAATTCACCGACAAATTCTCACTAAACATCACACTCTCATTGAAACAAGTTTAAGCAATTCATTACCCAACTTTGGGGCTGCAATACAAGCAAATAGAAAATTTGGCCCGAAGGCGACGACAACGATACATGTAAAGATATTCAAAAAGGAAGCCCTAGGCACCGACCAAGTTGCTACTTGCAAGATCGCTTGCGCTTTTTAGAGGGACCAGCCTCGCCCTCAGCAACCTTGCCCGCAGCATAACCCTCGTCATCATCCTCAGCAATCTCCTCAACCCTGGAATCAGAAACCAAGCATTCACAAAGGTGGCCAATTTGGGTATGAAGGCCTTGAAGTTGAGCCATGGCATCGAGGCCGGCCATGTAGTTGAGAACAATCTCTTCCAGAGCCTTAGCATGCTGGCTGAGAGTATCCATGGAACTCTCAAAGGCATTGATAGTTTCTGAAAAAGAGGTAAAGAATAGTCAAGAAGAAGGGACGATTAGACGACGTACTATAAGCCTGGGGATGATAGTGCTGAAGTGGATTAAGAACAGGGACCTTGTTGATGTGACAAGGTAACTTGGCGTAATGGCAACGAACACAAAGCACTGAGTTCGTCAAGAACTTGCAGCACTGAGTTTTCTTGCGATGGCATTGATCGCAAGGTTGCACATACTAAAAGCCAATCAGGATCATAACCGAAAGAAAACAAAAAGAGAATGTACTTGCTCGCCAACAAATGGAGCCACCTTTTTATTCCACAGCGTGTTATCCACCTCAACAAACTCGCCGAAATCTCATGAAACCACAAGGACACCAATACACTTAATACCGTTGTCGACAGCCTGGTAGTCGGCCGGGACTTCTTCACCAAAACCACCACCCTGTACTCCCAGTGTTGCGAGCGGCGGCCTGATTCATGACGGACCTCGAGGACGATTGACTCTAGTAGCAACGACTAAAAGGATTTAGAAACACAAAAAGACGAAATAGATGCAAAAAGAGACCAACCTTCACTCTGGAGAACCTCGACAGCTGGCTTAATTTTCAAAGCCTTCGAAGTCTTCCTGGAAGAACGAGAAACTTTTGCAGTCCCTTCGGCGGCAGATTCGTTAGGAGGAAGGTTGGTGAACTTAGACTTAGATTTGGAGCCTTTTTTCATCTTTAAGGCACTTGGAGCTCCCAACAGCTTAAAAAGAGAGCTGTTGGGATCAGCTTGATGAATACCGAGGTGTGGCGTTACCTCAGAAATGGTGATAGGCCTAAAAAGATGAAAAATTGATTCAATATTAGCAAAAGAAAAAGAGGAATAAAAATAGCATGAATGGCAAACCCGAAGCAACAATGGGAGAACAAAGTCTCTGAGCGGTATTGGTGGGAGGAGGGCTGTCGGAGTCCTCCTCATCAATGACCATAAAGGCAGGCGGTGCTGCTTGACTTGGGAACTCGTCCTCGTCATCTTCAGCACCAGGGACTATTTCTTTTCCCTTTCCTTTGTCGATCACCCCCAGAGTTGGAGGCTCGTCCTTGTCATCTGTGCCTGGGAAAAATAAGGGCATGCATTTTCAAGACGAAGATAGGAAGCTACCTGCTGAAACTGGTGCTGGATCTGGTAAAACCGGAGCCAGTGGAGGACTTGTGCAAGGAAGAGAAATAGGTCAAGCAGGGGGTACAGACTGATCCTGAGGATGTCAGGCACCTATAAAAATTCAAAAAGTCAGGATTAAGACATACCCAGTAGAGGATGCGACCTACGAGCTACAATGGCATCTGTAAAAGGATTAAGCGACGGCAGAGACATTGTGATATTCGCAGTTGGATGAAGCGGCGAAGTCGGCTCCAAGCGAAAAAAAAAATGGCTCAGGCATTGTGACCAGAGGACAAGGACCAAGTAGAGTCAGCTTTGGGGGCTGAGGCCCTATGGCAGGAGTATAGGAAGGTGCCCTTGAAGGCGCGACAATTTGCAAACTAGACGACACCCCAGATATTGAAGGGGGTGCCAAGGGAGTTGCTGACACCAAGTGAGAAGGTGGCAATGGTACCAGGTCTGCTGGTAATGGCAGAGGGAAGACCTTGAGAGCGTATTGGCACTGGATAATGACGTATCAGTCAAAGAAATAAAAAGAGAAGGGTGTGTACACACCGCATGACTTATCAACTCATTATATTCTAAACGAGTGGAGGAGACCTTCTCATCTGGGAACTCCAGTAACAATTGCAAGAATTCATATTCGACCCCTCGAAAGTCCTTAGCCAAAACCCCAGCCGTATCCACCTGGGCTTTGCAATGTTCCCAAAAGCCTTTTGCATCGCATACCCATTTGTCCACACGAGCTGAAGTCCAGGAAAGTTGGGGCAGCATCTCTTTGAGCTGCAACAGCGACTCGAGACCGGCATAGTACTTTCCGCGTGCCAAAGACCATTGAAAGGCGGTCGGCCCCGTAGACTCAGAATGTGCAGAATCGTTGACAATATTGGAAGGGTCAACAGAGTGTTCAGAGCGAGCCATGTGAAGATGTTCAAGGATATGTCGTGCTTTGATTTTAGCCAGCATTAGAACACCGACTAAAAGAGAGGAGACACAAAGAAAGCAAGCAGTAGGAGAGAAAAGAGAGCAGCGAGACGGGCGACGCTGAAAAAGAACTTGGTAATTAAAAGGGAAGGGCACTTAGTGAAAATTTCACTAAGTTCCTTCACCCACGCGCGTAAAAGGCTAAAAGTGCCTTGAAAACTTATAACAGAAGATGAAAAACTAACAAGACATGTACCGGAATGTTCTGAGAAGTGGAACCGCCATTACTGGTGATCAGAAAATAGTTCACCAATGCATCCTGAGCAATATGGGTTCCCAAAATGGAAACTGAATATCGCCACCAATGTCATTACATGGCAACCGTGCCCAAAACCCTAGCTTCTCATGGGAACTTGGTTATAAAGCCTCTGGATTTATGTTCCAGAGTAACATAATAAAAGTTTAGGGGGGATGATGAGCCTCAGGGCTCTGTATGCTCAGAATTCACGAACTTTGTCATTTCTAAGTGACAATCAACTTAGCACTGGATATAATATTATCTCCAGTGTGCACATGCTACTATAGGACCTTCTTGACACTTCAATGACCGGATATAATGGAGAATATCCATCCCAACTTGTTTCACGGCTCAAATTGTATGCCATCACGGCTAGGCACCAATATTGACCAATTAGTTGACCACCAGAGATAAATCATACGACGCATCAGAGCGCATCACTAGCGCATCACGCCGTAAAAACCCGGCATTGATCCTTTAATTATATGAGGTCATACTCGTCGACCATTATTCCGCTTCAATAATCACCGGGTTTTTGTCAGCTCAATGCCCGGTTTTACCAATGAAACTGTGCCAAGGTCACTAGCACTCAATACTCCTTTCATACACCTCAGGTTATCAACCGTACCCTCCCAGTCTGCAGTTAAACAGCACCTCAAAAACCATGCTGGAGAAGACCCATGTCCTAGGAAATTTGCCTTCCTTCGGTAACGCAGAGGATTGGCTGTTACAAGCAACTATGGAGATATGTATGGACGCTAGGATCTTTACAAAGCCACAGCCTTGTAGCTTTACTAAGTACTGCTATTAATAATTATCTCTGGTAGTATAAAAGTGGGTAGAAAATTGTAGTACAGTAGTTAATCAACTACCACCCGTTACTCTGCCATTAGCCTCACTATACACTTGTCACCAGATATAATCTTGTCTCTACACACTTGCTATAGTCATTAGCACTGGTTTTAAACAAACCATACCCCACACATAGCGCAGTATACAAACAATAGCAATTGTTTGCACCCCATACGCTTGCTATAAGCCAGAGACTGGTTTTACACCGCCTGAGCTTCGTACACCTTCGTGCTCTCCTTGAGAAACACTCTAAACCGTGATCGACCGGTTTTAGGAATTATCTCCAGTGTTGTACATTGCACGTTAGCTTGCACCCCGTCATTAGTGGTTGATACTCGCATCTAGCGTGTAACACCGGTGTTCATGTTGTACACCACCTCTTTTGTTTTATAGGATTGGATCATCTTCATCTTCGTACCATAGGAGTTTTATTCAGCTTTATTTTCAACATTGTTTATCGCAGCCCGCTTGGGTAGTCTCTGGCAGACTTATAGGAATCGACATCGTCAACATAGGATCATTTTGGATTCAACACCATTTAGGACCGTTATAGAATAGGATAGGATTGGATAGGATAGGATAGTCCCTCGAGAGGACTCATAGGTTTGACATTGACATAGGATAGGAACGTCTCCGAGTAGACTCAGCTTTTGACATTGACTTCAATATATTTCGCCTCATATAGGATCAACACTCGTTATCTCCATGCCCCACCGGATATAAACATATTTTCACACTTTTGCCCACATTGACCGGCATTATTAGGATTGCCACCCAGTACATCGACACTCCACCGGTTATAAACTAACTGCCGCACACATAGCTTCATTTTCACTGTTATTTTCATAGGACCTACATCTAGAGATCTCGTCTAGTCGTTTCTCCTCTTTATACTGGATTTGCAGTATTCACGTCATACCCTCTTCCATTCAATCTCATCATTGAGATTATCACCGGCCTACAGCCAACACCTTTTAGTACTTGATCGCTTGAGTGCTACTTGCTTGACTGAAAAGTTGCAGTATAAACTCGCGTCTAGAGTAAGTGATTAGGTCACACGGAGGTGCCCCGAACAACTCGCACAACACAGTACCTTTATCTCTGGTCTACACCATCATTAATCATTACTCTTTGAGTTTTGGTTTGCCGTTGCCATGGAAGTTTAGGTTCATCACCACCTGGATAGACCATCTACACCATGCTTGGTGCCTAGGATGTGTACGAGTTTGAAATCGAAAAGAAGGATTCCCGCTACCCAGCGGTTGATAACTGCATTTGGGTTCAAATCTGGGTTGTTGATCATCCCTTTGATGGTGGTCGCATCTACTTCCACCACCAGTGTCTTGACCCCAATAAGCCATATAGCAGCCTCTTTCAGCACCCTATACAGGCCATAGAGCTCGAGTTTCGGCTGGCTATACCTTGACTCCACTTGGTTGAGTGGTATTGAACAAAAATGGGATGGATATCTGCTCTTTGGGTTCTGCGGATCCTCTTGGAATATTGCGTATCCAACCGCTAGTGCACTCATGTCTACAGCCAATATCACAGGAGCAAAAGACATATAATCTGTCAGGCAGAGAGAGGGCGAGTTGATGACTGCCTCCTTCAGTACTTCTTGGGCTAACACTTGGTCGGGGCCCCAATAGAAATCGACTCCTTTGCAGGTGAGGTCGATGAGTGGTCTTGCCAGTAGACTGTAGTTCCTAATGTATATGTGGAGTATGCCAGCCGTCCCTAGGAAGGATCGGACATCGGTCAGGTCTTCGCATGGGCCCCAGTTCTTGATCTTGTTGACCTTGCCATCCTCTGGCACCCTGCCTTTGTAGGTGCATTTATGTCCTACAATGACTGCTTCGGGCACACATAGGTAGGCCTTCTTGCCAGATCAGGTGCACCCTACATATTTCATGTGCTGAACTATGTGATTGAGATTCTGGAAATGTTCCCAGACAAAGCAGCGGATGAGCAGGTTCTCGGGGATGGTTTCATATCCTCCATCCGTGGTCTCATAGCGGGTTCTTGGTCCTTTTACCCCTGCATCGTCTACGACAGGAATCGTTATGTCCGGGATCTCGTCATTGAGCACGTAGGTGATATCGCCTTGTAGGACCTGCATTGAGTTCATCCATCCCATAGGGAGCATGGTTAGTCAGAAGGTTCCTAAAGGAGTCTGGAAAGTGGTCAGGTCGTGGCTGGATGGACAACAGCTGCTGGTCGAATATGCTGTAGCAGCCTCATCCGCCAAACGTTTCTGCCAGCTGCTCAATGAGTGGAGGAACACCAGAGTTGCGGATGGTGACTGCATTGAGCGGCTGAAGGTCATGCATGATCCGAAGCGAATGACCATCCTTCTTGAATACCATGAACCACTTGGAACGTTAGGATGAGCTTGAAGGTTCATATATGCCAGATGCGATTTTGTCCTTAACGATTGCGATAACTTCATGATATAAGCCTGGTGGTATTGGAATATTTCTGTGTACCCAAGGGATATGTTCTATGACAGGAATGGTGACCGGGGGAAAGAAATCTTCCCTAAATTTCCCCTTCTGTGACTCATCCCATGCAAAACCGCCTTCCTGCAGCATCATAAAGTGGTGCATGAGCTTCTGCTCCTCAGGCCATAGAAACTCCCCAGGATGATTTTTGTCTATTATATCACAATTTTGATCAGTATACCATCCGGTCGGCTTGAAATCTGGCAGATATGGAGAGAGAATGGGCATGTCTGCAAGCGGATCACCCGTGATTTCATGAATGATACAAAACTCCTCGGGAAGCGTGGTATGTACAGGCTTAACACAATTCTCCACCTTTTTGTATTGCTTTTTATTAGGCTTAGGTCTCGTGACCTGGAGAATGCTGACAGGTTGGTAAGGAGTGGGTTCACTGTAAATGCCATCTGCTCTGAAGAGTTCCACGAAGAGCAGCTCATGTGGCTGATGAATGAATTGAAGGATAGACATAGAGGGAGATCAAGAAGCATGTGGAGAAATAGGCTCGGTTCGAGGCGCATCACGAAATCTGCTGGCGGGGACTGGTGCCACTGTTAGGATTGTGCCAATAGGAGTAAGTGGAAGGAATGCACGCCATGGATTCCGCAGAGTGCATGGGGCTTGGCAAAGCTATTAGCAACGTCACCCTTGGGTCGAAGCCCAAAGAAGGATTACGGACAGAGTCCATGGGATTGTGATCTCTAGGATCAAAGGTTAAGTCCAATGGCTATCAGAGTCTGCGGATGTAGAGAGATGGATTATGGCTTGAAGGCCGAAGAGAGTGAGGACAAGAGTTATTGGGCTAAACCAAGTTGATATTCAAACTGAGGTATATACTACTAAATGTACAGCTTATATACTAAGACGGATCGGGGTCTGGAATAGTGTAGGTATGGCTAGAGTGACGTGATCTGGAATGTTCTGTATCTAGAGGAGTCGAGTATTCCATGGACTCCAATATAACACCTACTCACTACTGTGATGGGTTCTAGGTGTGATAAATGAATATGTGAAATAAGTAAATGAAATAGAGATATGAAATATGAGATAGAAACTGGGATTTGGAATCCGACGGATTCCAATGATTGACTTGGAGCCGGTGGAGTGGATGATTGGGTGAGGTCCGTGGAGTCCGCGGCATGATCGTTACAGCCATAGCAGATGCGAAACAACTCCTTGAAACCAGCGGGGTATCATATTTGTTACAAGCTATATGCTTAGCATTCTGAATATAAGGTTGTGTTTGGTCCAGGCCTTCCGTATTGGCGACCTGTCCGCTAGAGATAGCAGACACAGCAATGGCATACCCAGGGATAGTAGTGATATCTATATGAGCAGTGCTGCCATCTGCTGCGGAAGTGAGAGAATATGTCCCATGAGAGAAATCCGATGGTAGTTTTTCAACTGTGATAGAGAGTCCCAATTCACCTTGATCAGAGAAAAGGTCCTTGCTTAATGAAAATTTTCGAACTGCATTCCATATGGCAGGCACAGCTCATGAATATGCAGTTCCATATGGTGGTGTCCTTCTTGCTACGAGAAGTGTGGGCAGCCGCACTTGTGAGTCGGAATGACTACTTTGCGTCTGGTGTTGGGATCCATTAGAGTTAGGATTTGTTCCCTGTTGGAGTGGTTGTCAATTTTTGTTTCGCCTAGCACACTGAAAGGTCTTCCCAGCAGCACATCATACGCTGCATGTTGTACGACATGAACTTGTAGGAGGACTTCTACTCCTTGGAAATTGAACAGCACATCTCTGCATAATCCCAGAGACCATCCAGTTTCATTGTTGGCACTGGTGAGGGAGATTTTGACAGACGGGTCTAAGCGCAACCCACATTTCTCCCATACCACTGCTGACATGGCCACGACTTGGGAACCTTCATCCAGGATGGCTTTGACCTCATGCAATCTGTCTATGAGCGGCGTCAGAGAGTGGAGACCCACGGCTTTGTCCGCCACCATGATATTGGTGTGGTTCCCTTCATGTAGAGACCAAATCATGAAGGAGTCTTTACCTCCTTTCCCAACTGCTTCCATGCCTTTCTGTCCCTGACTCAGTGTATCAACTGGTACTTTGCGGTTTGTCAGGGCATCTTTCAGCTTGGAGCAGATTCCAAGGCTCTCGCTACACAGCTCCTTGATGGAGACTTCCACCTTCGAGTCGAGGACTCGGTTGTACAGCTCTTCAGTCGAGCCAGGCTGGATGATTGGCGTCGAGTGCTTGTACTGCTGCAGGTCCTTCCTAGGTTCTGTGGGCAGTGACAGATCCAGCTTCTTGGGCTCCTTTGGAGGTGCTTCCTGCTTCTCTGTTCGGGCTGCATCCTCAGGTGCTTTTGGGACCGGATCTAGTGCGGATGGCTGGCTTCGCACAGTGGACGGAATGACGACCTCGACCTTCTTGAAAGGTTTCCCTGTTGGTCCTTTCGGTTTCCCATCTTTTTGTCCATTTCTTGTCTTGATTTTCTCTTGCAGGACCTGCTCAAGGATCCTGATGGTATCATCATCATCAGAATCCAAATCCCCACCAGAGTCCAAATCCTCTGAAGAGAGGGCTGCCATATACTGGTGGCTCGACTGCTGTGGGCTTTGCTGGAAGATCTCGCTGATTTGAGAAGGTGTGACCTTTTGGTACACAAAGCTCCCATCCACCCAAGGCCCTGACACAGGCAGGTTCGCCCTGCACATTCTTGGGCCCTGCACCATTGCATAAGAGCCTTGGGTGGAAATCATGTTAACCATCATGGGAGGAGTACTACACTCCATATGCCATTTGTCCACCCTTGTCTTCATCCAGCTGGCACCATTGGGAATGTCTGTGCCATCAGGCATTATGAGCTTTCGCTTTGCTCCATCCCATTTAATCAAACCACTGTCATGGTCCGCCTTCTTGGCAAGGCACGTCTTGAAACCAGCATCGCAGCCATCATACCCACACCTCTTGGGTGCTTGGTTCTGGCTCTGCTGGTTACCCATTAAGCACTCTATAGCGGCCAGCAACCTGTATTCCATCGTCTCCAGTTTGGGTGGTGGAGTGGATGGTTTGAGCCGCTCCAGGATCGCTAGGAGATGATCATCTGTCAACTCGGTTTTGATGGCAGGTGCAGGAGTGGGCGCCGCAGGTGGTGCAAGTGATGGCATTGCATATGGCGGGTATGCATATGGGTTGAAGAAGGATGGCAGAGGCCCAGTGGCTGATGATTGTGACAGAAAGTCTACTGCTTCTGCCATTGATCCGATAGCAGGTGCTACCATCTGCTCAGGTAGCACAGGTTGCGTGAACCCCACCCCTGCATATGCTGCTGAGACTGGGTTCACATATGGAGATTTATAACTCTCCAGCACATATTTCACGGTGTGCAGCCACACATCCGTGTGAGCGCACATTTTTGGATTTCACAACATTCTGCTATTACTATGGGTGCAATGCACCTTGCCTAGGCATCGCCCACTTGCAGTCATCGTGGTGGGAGGAAGGGACAGCCGGTCAGCAACTGGAGCACGGACCAAACGCCCGGCGGCTGCCTGTCCCGTGGATGTCGGACCGATGCGGCATACCGACGGACGTCCGTGACAGGCTTGCCATGAGCGGATGTGTCACCGCCACGCGGATAGAGGCGGGGCTGGGCACAAACAGGGGTCGTATTTGTCCCTGTCAGCGGGTAGGAGCGGATGCAACCCTGGTTACCCTTTAAGGCTATTCGTATCAGAGCCATTCAAGGAAAGTGTAGCAGGTGCGCAGAGGGTCTACCACACGTGTACATGGAAGTGCCCTAAAAAGGGCTAATGATCAATCAAATCGGACCACAGGCGATGGTATAAAAGATTGTGTAGATGAAGATAGTTAGTTAGTTAATTCTACTCCCAGAGAGATCCTTATTCCAGGATTCCCCTCACCAAAGGAATACATTTCCTCTTTCTCAAAGCCCATAAGATGCATCCGAAGTCGTCATCAGCTGCCAGTCTTAACCGTCCGATCCCAGTCGGACCCTACATTCCTCTCATCAGCAACCGTCTTAGCGGACATTGCAAGCCGCTGAAGTGGAGTGGACCTACCTTCCCTTATCCCTTACCGGATAAGAAAAGATCTTGCATAGACAGGGATTTCTTCCTTCACAGGGAGTTACCTAGCCTTACAACGGCTTTCCTAACCTCATCGACCAGAAACAGCTCTGCCGGGTCATGGTCCAAGAAGCGGACTGTGAGGCAGTTCTCGACTGGTATCCTGAGTGCCGGGTGGATAGCAGATATGTACATCCTGGCATACTCATGGGTGGACATCAACGGGTTGTTCCCTGCAGTGACATTGAGCCCGACGCCTTGTATGTGCCGATCGAAACAACAAAACTCATCAAGGGTTGTGATCGGACTCCTCTGAAGGATGTGCACCGCTTCTTCTAGGTGAGCATGTGTATATCTGCATGCCTCATTGCACTTGGGGTAAAACTCGTAACACTCCACTTTGAAGGCCACCCAGGTTGCCATAGCCATATTGGCTGGCAGCGCCTGAGAGAGCCTTCTCCACAGATCAGATGCCGTCGGGTCCACATACATAATCACGGCCGTAATGTATTCCACATCTGTGTCTTGTCCTGCCGCTTGGCAGGTGCGCTCTACCTCTGTGAAGTAGATAGGTAGGGTAATGGAGTTGTCAGGTCCTTTCCACCCCCAACTGGGGGCTTTACTGGACCCTCTGATAGGGAGTTGCTGCTGTTGGGCATTAGGTTGGGCCATCTCAAAATGCAGATGGATTCGTCGGTTTCTTGCCCAACGATATGTTCTGTTCAGGGTTAAGTAAGTTGGTGAAGGCAGAGCCGATTCCTGCTCTTCCTCTTCTGACCAATATAAAGGTGTTAGAGGCGAGGGCGGAGTACAAGGCAGTTCCAGCGGAACAGATGCTGAACGTTGTGGAAGGGGGTCTAGTTGTGTTTGCTCGGGGGTGTTTCTGAAGGGATTAGGATCTGTTGAGGTGTCTAGGAGCTCTCTCAGCTCTTGGCTGTAGGAAGACGAGAAAGATTGGTCGAAGTGGAAATGGGTGGCCTCGTTGTCGGGAATGAGGTCAAATAAATCTTCTTCTTTGATCGACTCATTGAAGGCGGCTTGGATAACAGTCCATAGGGCAGCTGCTTCTCGGCATTCCTGGGTTGGGCGAAGAGAGCTTCTCCTGTCAGCTATTGTGGGTTTAACCTTCCCTCATGGTGGGCTCCACTTGTAAGGCTAGGTAACTCCCTGTCTATGCAAGATCTTTTCTTATCCAGTAAGGGATAAGGGAAGGTAGGTCCACTCTGCTTCAGCGGCTTGCAACATCTGCTAAGATGGTTGCTGACAAGAGGAATGTAGGATCCGACTGGGATCAGATGGTTAAGACTGGCAGCTGATGACGACATTGGATGCGTCTGTTAGGGCTAGCCTCAGGTAGACCAAACTAGAGTAAACTGCCTGACTATGCCGGGTTACACCCGAGTCAAGTAGAGTCTCAGTTATATTTGGTTGTGATACTGAGTACTGGCTCACTGACTAGTATGTTGCGAGAGAATCGAGAGAAGAATGAGATTGTAAACTTTAGCTCGAAGCTGAGTATTACAGCTTAAAGTGTGCTACTTATATACTAGAAAGGTGGTTCTAAAAATAGTCCTTAGTGACAGTGATGGTGAAGATTTATGGAAGTTGATGCGACTGTCACGAACGTGATGCATATAGTGCCGATGTGAAAGGTTTGAAGGGTAAAAAGTAAATAAATCGTAACATTACCCTCTAGTTAAGGCAGTCGTCCCGACTGCCATTAGGGTTCCCATTTGGGTTCTTCTTGGTCTGTGCTGTGTATGTTTTCCCAGTATGTTTCGATGAGTTTGTCCCATCTTCGTTGTTCACTGGTGGATCCTTCGGGGAAAGGGGAAGCGGGATCTACGATCCATTGCTGACTTCCATCGCCAGCTTGGGCTTTGTAACTGACAACTCCATTGTCATCGTATTTATGGTCTAGGATCATCCTTGGGAATTTAATGACTTCGATTTGGAGTGTCGCAGTTTGGATGGAGGATGCGTAGACTACAGTGAGTCGGCCTGCGCATTTAGCCTTCTTTTCATAGTCTTTGATTGCTTTTCTGGCGTGTTCCATGTCTTTTTCTCGTACCCAGCTGTTGTGTTCCTGGGTCCAGCCTTTCCATTTGACGTAGTAGTCGGTGACGACTACTGGGAGTTCCCCTCTCTTCCCTCTGACTTTTCTGGTGCGATGGTCCAGGACTTCTTCAACTTCGTACTCCTCCTCGTCTTCAATTAAGTCAGGTGGAGGTGGTGGTGGTTGTTCCTGATTGGGAAATGCGGGTGGGGTGTATGGGGAGAGGAGTTTCTCATTGAAGGTGGGATGAATTTTCCAATGGGGTGGGAGTTTCAATTTATAGGTGGAGGCACCATATTTGTTAAGAATAAGGAAGGGGCCTACTCGTTTATCGTCGAGCTTCTTTTTTGGGTGGGGGAGGCTCAGATGGGAACTGTCGAGCCATACTCAGTCTCCAACCTTGTAATTGATTGCGGGTCGTTTTCTTTTGTCGTACTGTGTTTTCATCTTGTCTGCCGCCTCTTCGAGTGAGGCCTTTGCCTCGGTATGGATGTTTTTCATCTTGTCAGAGAAGGACTGGGTGGTAGGATTGGTAAAGAGATTGGCTCGGTGAGAGTCGGGGACGATCCTAGGGTTTCAGCCATAGTTGACCATGAACGGGCTTTTACCGGTGGTGGAATGGACACGGTTATTATGGACGAAGGCACCAATTGCTAACCATTCGCTCCAGTCGTTCTGTAGGTGATTGACAAATATACGGAGGTATTTTTTGATTTCTTGGTTGGCCCTCTCTGTTTGTCCGTCAGTTTGTGGATGGAATGCCGTGGATGCATTTGGGGTTATGTCAAGCAATTTGTAGAGGTCTTTCATGAAGTTAGAGACAAATTGGGGACCTCGGTCAGAGATTACTACACTGGGCATTCCGTATCGAGCGTAAATGTGGTCTCATAGTATCTTTGCATATCCTTCTGAAGTCAGTTCCACATTGCAGGCTACTGGGACCATTTCTTTTGAGAAACGGTCGATGATCATCAGGATGGCGTCGAATCCATTTGATTTGGGGAGACCGGTTATCATGTCCACCAAAATATGAGTCCAGGGTTCGGAAGGGATTTCATTGGGATGGAGGGGGGCTGCTTTTGCCTGTGTGCTCGTCTTGGTTTGCTGGCAGGTTTCGCATGCCTTGATGTAGGCTTCAATGTCCTTATGAAGCTTTGGCCACCAGAACTCTCGCTGAATGAGCTCCTTTGTTTTGGCGATTCCTGGGTGACCGGCAGTGATGTGGTCATGGGAGTGGGATATGATTTCCCCGTGAAGCGTGTGGTCCCTTGGGATGTATATTCATCCATCGTAGTAGAGGAGTCCGTTTGCCTCGGTTACTCCTCTTTCATGATTGAGGGACCCTGTGATGCCCTGGTCCCACTTTCTGTGATCCCTGGTGGCATCTTTGACTTTGGTGTGGGTCTCTTCGTCGGTGGGCATGATCATTGCCCGGAAATGTTCAGGTTTTAGGATGATTATGTCTTCATTGTCCTGCTTGCCTTGGCTGTGGTCGTCTCGTCGACTCAGTAAGTCGGCTTTCCTATTGGCGGTGCCGGCTTTGTGGAAGAGGGTGAAATGGTACTCTGCGAGCTCCGTTACCCATCGGGCTTGTCGGCGGTTGAGTTTCTGGGGCTTCCTGAAGTATTGTAGGTTTTGGTGATCTGTCCAGATCTCAAACGTGTCGGCGGCTCCCATGAGATAGTGACGCCATTCCGCAAGGGCGAGCATGATGGCCAGTAGTTCCTTGTCATAGATTTCATAGTTCCTTTCCGTGACTGTAAGGGCCTTCGATAGGAACGCAACTGGCCTCCACTTCCCGTCTTGTTGTTGGCTGAGGACAGCGCCTATTGCTCCTTCGCTTGAGTCAGCTTCCACCCTAAACTTCCCCGTTTCTGTCAGCATTGCCAGGATTACGTCTTCAGCCATTTGTTTCTTCAACTGCTGAAACACCTGATTCTGGGTGGCACCCCATGTCCAGGGTGCGTTTCCAGTGAGTTGAGTCATAGGGTGGACAATCTTTGAATAATTTTTGATGAAACATCGGTAAAAGTTGGTGAAGCCCAGAAATGATTGTAGCTCCTTCTTTTTTGTCGGTGTCGGCCATTCAGTGATCCCTTTGACCTTTACCGGATCCATCTTGATTGCCCCTTCGCTGATGATTACTCCAAGATACTCGGTTTCTAGCGTTTCAAACTCGCATTTCTCGGCTTTCAGGAATAGTTTGTGCTCCCTCAGTTTTCAGAGCACCCACCTCACGATTGCTCGGTGTTCCTGGAGATCCTTGGTGAAGATGAGGATATCATCGTGATAGATGGTGACCTTTCCTTCTGCAATTAAGTCTTTGAAGATATCGTTCATCATCCACTGAAAGGTGGCCGGCGAGTTCGTGAGGCCGAAAAACATCACCGTTGGTTCGAAGAGGCCTCCGTTGGTCCGAAACGCAGCCTTCTGCTCGTCTCCCTGTTTGATCCGCACGTTATTGTATCCCCATCTGACATCCAGTTTGGTGAAGTACTTTGCTCCCTTGAGCTTGTCCATTAACTCCGAGATGAGCGGGAGCGGGTATCTGTTCTTGATGGTCATCTCATTGAGTTTTCTGTAGTCCTGTACTGGGCATAACGATCCGTCCTTCTTTTTGACGAAGAAGAACGGTGAGGCAAAGGGTGATTTGGAGGTACGGATTCGCCCTGTGGCGAAGTTTTCGTTCAAGAACTTGTCGAGTTCCTCCTGCTCGTGACAGTTGAGGGGGTAGACCTTACAGTCTAAGGTCGATTGTGCATTGGGGGTCAGCTCGATTGCGTGGTCCCAGGGTTTTTGTTCCGGGAGCTCATCAAAGTTCTCTTTGGAGAAGAGGTCTTGGAATTCTCGGTAGGCCGGCGGTATCATTTCCTCAAATGTCCTTTTTGCCTTTCCGGTGTTTGCCTGAGCGGCTAGGTCGTTTGCATGGTGTATCGCCCTGATTTCTAGAGCTTGTTGTATGTCAACTGCCAGAATGGTTTCCCCCTCTTCTAACTCTTTGTCCCACTGGTCTTCCGGGTCAGCATTGGGTAGGGGGAAGGGATTTTTGTGGCACTGACAGCGGGCGAACGTGATCTTCCTGGTCTTCCAATTGATAACCGGGTTGTGTCGCTTTAGCCAGTCATGGCCCAGGAAGATGTCCTTTCTTCCCAGGTCCATGACCGCGAGGTCAATTCGTTCGCTATGACTGCCAATCATCATTCTTAATTCTATGAACTCAGTGACGTCCCTGGCTTTATTTCGGGAGCCATCAGCATTGTAGATGGGGATGGGTACCACGGCTTTCATGGTTGGGAGTTGATGTTTTTCTACGTAAGCTCGATTTATGGAGCTTCCGGTGCAGCCGCTGTCGACGAGCCCCTTGGTTTCTAAGGTTCGTCTGTTGGTGAGGGTTTCGATGAGGATCGGGAGGATCAAGTCCCACGATGAGGCTCTCTCTGTTCAGCCAATATAGCGAATGGGTTCTCGTAGTTCATAAAGTCGTTCTCTAGCAGTCTCTCCCCCTGCCTTGAGCTCATCGATCAGGTCAGCTATGATCTCGCCAACCCTGTCTCAATGAACCCAGAGCGAAAGAGCGGCTCATGCTTCTGACTCGGTATGCGCTTCCCGGATTGCCCGGAGGGTCCAGTCGACCTCGAAGGGTCTGTACCAGGTGTACCCCCGGGGAGGGATGCGTACCTGGTCTTTAGCGGGGGTGATAGGGGGGTTCCATCTCTCTCTCTCTTCCTCCTGTCGTCGCTTCTCTTTCCACATTTCATATGATGTGTCATCATCCTCATCGGGTACCTCAAAGAGGGTGGTGGGTGGCTTCTGGGGCGTGCAGGCCCCCATTCGGCCCTTCTCGTGGGCGCTTGTGATTTCCGGTGCCGGGTGACGATCTTTGGGGGGCCCTTCCCTATGATCCCGGTCATCGGGTCTTGCTGTCTTGAGTCTTCGCCGCTCTTCTTCCTGGTTTCCATTGTTGTCCGTTCTTTCATCGGGTCCCTCCTCTGACAAGACGGCTTCCCTAAGGGTTGTTCCCTTTGCGTCCAGCGATTGAACATCGTTCAGTCTTGACACAGTTGGATGTGTTCTCGCGCCTTGAGAGGACACACCAGGGATCGTTGGTGCTCTCGAATGGTCAGAGGGGGGTTTTGGTCCAGGGGAGTAATGGGGAGAAGGGGAGTTTCAGGAGGCGTTTTTATATTGTTTTCTAGCTCCGCAAGCGGGGCATAATGGTTGTGCGATTCTTTTGGTGCAGTCGTTCTGGAAGGTGTCAAAGCGGGTATATTCGAATGCATGGGTAAACATGCAGTAACTACAGAAGTACAATAAGTCCAACCAGTCGGAAGCGAGTGCGCACCATGGTTCTTAATGAGTCTGGCTGAACAAGTGGAATCGCTCACTTGTCGGCCCCGTCTTTTACTTCCTCTATCTTTGTGGTCGAGGACATCTTCTCCTCGACTTGTTTCTCCTCTTTCTCGGCAGTGGCGAGTAGTGCTCACAGCTCCTGCGAGTTCCACTTTTTCCTCTCCTTTCTCGGCTCCTTGCAGTCCCTGGATAGATGTCCCTTCTGGTTGCAATTGAAACATCTTCCTTCTGCTCGCATCCGGTCTATGTCCATGGGTTTCCCTGCCCCTCCATAGGTTGTTCCAGTGGCAGTCTTCTTGTCCCCTGACCCACTTGTCACACCAGCAGGTTTTTGCCCACTGCTGGCATTGTTGTTTGGGCGATTATTGGGGCGTCGTCCTCTGTAATTAGTCCGGTTATAGGCCTGGGACTTCGACCGTTGTTCATGCATTGTGATGACATGGGCTTTCCATTCTGCGTAGTCGCGAGGGATGTTCATCCCTATATCGGTGATGAACCAGATATAGTCTTCGGGTACCCCTTGTTGGAGTGCCCTAACCATCGCTCCCCTATCTCCACTGTCTTGGATTCTATCTGCCAACTGGGCTTCCACTTCCAACTTCTGGAAGTATACTACGGCTGATCCGTTTCCCATTCGAAGGTCCATCATTTTTCTTTCATGTTGTTCCTTTACCGTGGCGTCCATGAACTGATCCTGGATGATGCGCATGAAGTTCCGCCAGTTTGGGTAGCGGAATCTTTCGTGTCGCTCGCTATAGTATTCCATTTGTTTGGTTGTCCACCATTTCGCTGCTCCCCCTTTGAAGTAGGAGGCTGCGAATGGGACTTTCAGGGTGGGGTTGAAGTAGGAGTCATGTACTTCGAAGTATGTGACACAGTCCCCAAAGAATCGGACTATGTCGTCGTGACCTCCAGAAAAAGGGAGGGGGGTCTGTAGCAGGACTGGTTTTATGGAGGGGAATGGGTCGCTGTTGCTGGCGTAGCCGGTGGGCCAGTTGGGGGGTCCCGGTGGTGGATATTTAGGGGGTCGTCGGGGTATGGAGTAGAGATCTTGTCGGTGTCCGACCGAGGGGGGCCCCGTTGGGTAACCCGGCCTTCCTCTTTCAGGGGGTGCTGGCGGTGGTGCTGCTGGAGGGTCAGCCAGTGGATTGGCCGGAGCTTTTCCTTTTCCTTCGTCGACTGGTTTGAGATCCCAATATCTGGCAGCTTCAATCATTTTGTCTTTGAGCTGCTCGTATTCCTTCCTCATTTGGTCTTGTTGGTCCATGGCTGTGGCCCTGCTTGTCTGGGCTATGTCCTCTTGCATTGGGTCGAGCCCTTCGTTCCACTTTCCCTTTTTGCTCGTTCCTTGTTCCACCCTGGCGAAGAGGTGTCCTTGGGTTGGCCACGGGTAATATCCCTGGGTCCTAGTTCGCGGGGGGGGGGAATCAGGTAGTGGAGTCGGGTAGAATGGGTTCCTCGAAGTGAACCCTTCTCCTTGCCATGCTTCGGTCAATGGTCCCTTCTCGGGCCCACTCATCATAGTCGAGATTGTCATGGGAGTTGATCCAGCTCCCCTCAATTTGTCCCAGTAGGTCGACAAGCCTACTGTACTCATTGATCGTTCTCTCTCGTAAGGTTCCTCGGGGTAGTATTCGTCCTGGTCAGGGTCCATATACCCTCTCCCAGCATCTCTCTCTGGCCAATAGTGGTCAGGCGAAGAGGCTTCTATATTGATCAACGGTTCCATAGTCGATCCCTCCTCTTCGGAGATAGTCTCCCCTTCTGAGGTTCCAAGTGATGCTTCGTCTGCCGAGTAATAGGTTCTGTTCATCGGAGAGGTTCGGCCAGATTCTGTCCTCTCCCTCAAGGGAGAACGGGTTCTCTCCAAGCTCGAGTGCGCCGAGCTGGGCCTCCACGCGGTAGTGGAATGGGTTCTCGTGTCTGCTGAGGTCTCGTAGCCTCTGATTGTAGTTGATGTCATCCTCTCCGGGTTGTTGCTCTGGTTGGGGTCTCCCGATCCAGCCGACCAGTAATCTCCTGTTGCAGAGCTCTCAAGCTTGCTCAATATCTCTCGGATCTCCATTCTCTCTTGTCCAGATGATTCCACTACGTCCCTCCACCTCGACTCGCTGCCGGGAATTCAGAAGGGGTTGTTGGTTTGGAGTTCTTGTCGCCTCCCTACGTGGGTGTGAAGGACCGGCCTCGCGGTCACTGCTGGAGGAAAGAATGCTGGCCTCTGTGGGGCCAGAGGTTGTTGTTGTGGTGCTGGGGGAGAGTCGTCCTCTTGGACTAGGGTTCGCAACCTGTAGACTCCTTCTCTCAATCGCTGGTAGAGTCCTGCTCTCTCAGAGAGCAGGTTCCTCCTCCGGCTCTGTTCCTGGGTCGTAGTAGTCGGTGATGTCCTCCTCTCCGGTGAGGGAGGGAGTCCTAGTTCAGGTATGAATGGAGTGCCAAGTTCCGGAAGGTCCAGCGACAGGGCTTCCAGACTCAGTGGATTGGTTGGGTTGTCTGGGAAGTCGCCGGGGGTCGAGGTCTGGTGGGAGGTCATCAATCCTAGTATCCCCTGCAATCTCTGTCTCGGGGTAGGTTGATGGCAGCGGGAGGGGTCCGAAGGGTACATTAAGAGGTGGGTTATAGTGGTAAGGTGGTTGGCGGGGGTAGTGAATTGGCTGTCTTCTTCACAAGCAGGTGTTAGAACACCACGCTCTGAGTTGGGCACCAAAGAATGTAAGCACGACGATGACTGTTGCAAGAATTAGGGTGGTTGTTACTAGTGCGATGACTAGGACTTTTAGTTCAAGGGTCAAGATGTCGGGAGTGATGTTCATGGGTTCCGATGGTGGCTAGCACTCAAGGGAATGTAGGGAAGCTTCAAGCTAATTGTCAGGTAGACCAAACTAGAGTAAACTGCCTGACTATGCCAGGTTACACCCGAGTCAAGTAGAGTCTCAGTTATATTTGGTTGTGATACTGAATACTGGCTCAACGACTAGTACGTTGCGAGAGAATCAAGAGAAGAATGAGATTGTAAACTTTAGCTCGAAGCTGAGTATTACAGCTTAAAGTGTGCTACTTATATACTAGAAAGGTGGTTCTAAAAATAGTCCTTAGTGACAGTGATGGTGAAGATTTATGGAAGTTGATGCGACTGTCACGAACGTGATGCATATAGTGCCGATGTGAAGGGTTTGAAGGGTAAAAAGTAAATAAATCGTAACAGCGTCTTATGAGCTTTGAGAAAGAGGAAATGTATTCCTTTGGTGAGAGGAATCCTGGAATAAGGATCTCTCTGGGAGTAGAATTAACTAACTAACTATCTTCATCTACACAATCTTTTATACCATTGCCCGTGGTCTGATTTGATTAATTATTAGCCCTTTTCAGGGCAGTTCCGCGTACTCATGCAGCAGACCCCCTGCACACTTGCTACACTTTCCTTGAATGGCTCTGATACTAATAGCCTTAAAGGGCAACCAAGGTTGCATCCACGCCTATCTGCTGACAGGGACAAATACAACCCCTGTTTGTGCCCAGACCTGCCTCTATCCGTGTGGCAATGACAGATCTGCTCATGGCAGGCCTGTCATGGACATCCATCGGTACGCCGCATCGGTCTGGTGTCTGCGGGACAGGCAGCCGCTGGGTGGTTGGTCCATGCTCCAGTCACTGAGCAGCCATCCCTTCCTCCCACCATGATGACTGTGAGTGGGCAATGCCTGGGCAAAGTGCGTTGCACCCATAGTGATGGCGGAATGTTGTGAAATCCAAAAATGTGCACTCACATGGATGTGTGGCTGCACACCGGTCTACACCATCATTAATCATTACTCTTTGAGTTTTGGTTTGCCGTTGCCATGGAAGTTAAGGTTCATCACTACCATGCTTAAATGTGTTCCTATGACCTTATTGGTATGCTACTGATGATGCTATACAGTATGCTACACCACCATCATGAACTGAAAGAGGCTGAAACATTCCAGTGGATGTTGGACCGTGATATTCTAGGGAAACGCTGGTAGCATTCTTGCCAACCTGTTCATTTTACTTTCACCACAGATTTGCCATCACTGTGATGGAGTATCTCTGGCAACAAATGATTTTCCTAGGTTGGGACAACAACAGAAACTGGGATTATGTAGCGCTGAGTCCAACCGATGAAGTACTAATCTGAGCATAGCAATGCCAATTGGTTTCAACCCTTGCTGCTAAGCTCTTTTTGTGAGAGACCAGTATTCAGAAAGCCCCATTCCACATTTAGTTTCTCCAAAGTATCCCTGCAAATTATTAGGCATGAATGCCATCAAAAGTAAAATAAGAAGTCTGTAAGCAATTACCGTCAGGAGCCAGTGCATAACTTTCACATATTTCCTGAGTATTCATACACAATAGCATCCAAATTTTGTGGTTCTAGAGGAATACATCAGGAATAGGAATGCTTACCCTCTTAACGCAAAAATGAATACTCTTGTCTTTCCATATCACAGTGTGATGGCAGATGCAACACCTCTTTCCTTCATAGAGCTAGCATTGCGACTCGGAGGCAAGACAAAGGCAGATTTGGGCCAAATCACGTGATTGTTCAGGGCAGGTAAATGTAGTTTTTCCTAGTGGGTTTGGTGTACTAGCTTCCTCTGTCAATCCATTCTGTCTTGGTGTTTACAAAAGGGTTCCAGCATTTCATGAGAGGATGCCAAATGACTGAAAGAAATACAGTGGCTAAGAATGGACGAGATTACATATCAAAATGATGCCTTACCATAAGATGTTTCATCTCATTCCATACCACAGCATCTTTATACTACCCCCTCATATGCACTGCCAAGCAGTCTCCAGCAATGGATGGATTAGCATATTTGTCGAACAGGGAAGGCATCTTGTCAATGGGGAGATGGAGGTATCTGGTATTTCCTGATGCCTTTCTGATATTGGCTCATATGTAATCTTGTTTATTCTGGAGATGGTTCATGTTGGTCTTAAATATAGTCAATAGCAAGAAAGATTAAGGAGAGACAGAACAAAAACAAAAATGAGGCTGCAGTGGGTTTGTATGTCTCTGTCAACTCTTTGTCAGTAAAATAGAACAGGGAGGGATGCTGAAATACCTGGCCTATCATCTCCATTTTCGCTTTGTTTTGGAGAGGTTGATAGTTGTCGGTGTGAAGAAATTGAGCGACGCGTCATGGTCACGTGACGTTACAGACACGCTTGTTACTCATTTTTTCCACGACACTGCACGTGGCCACTTGGTCTTTCACCACCATCATGGACACTGAGGTGCTCGATATTTCTTCGGATGCTCCGAAAATCTCTACTGGCGGTCGCTACTGTGCCTCATGCAAAAAGCCAATGTCCGATGACGTGATTTACAAGTCATGCCCACCTTGCCTAGCCAAGAAACGAGAATACCAGAGACGCGCTAGCCAGAGAAAGAAGGAAAGAATGGGCATTGTGGAAAATGCAGGACTGAAGAGGAAGGCCGAGGATGAGGTACTGGATGCAAAGACGAAGAAGAAAAGGGTCAGGCAGATCTTACAGGAGGTACAAGTATCGGAATCATGGGAAACCACCACCGTAAGTATTTTCTTGTCACCTTCGGGCCTGCTCATTTAAAATCTTCTTTTAGAAAGCATCAGGTGGAGCTTTTGTTGTCCAAACAGCGTCCGACCTTTACAGGTTATCAAAGATCAACCAAAGCTCGCGAACGCCTGTCATTCTGTAATTTCTGTTCTTTCCATCAACCATAAAAAACGCACCAAGCTGGTTTCCAAGGATCTCCTCTCCTTTGCGGGACTCAAATTTGAGTACGCTAACCATCTTGTTGTTACGAATGCTGTCTGACAGAATCCTTTCTAGCCGGAACGAGAATATTTTCAATGGGAAGCATCTTCCCGGCACTTATACGTGCATCTTTAAATGCAAGTGTCAGTCAAAGGAGCCTTCTCAGGAGCAGGAGGCTTTGAGGCGAAGGACGAGCGACCTCAGCTCTTGGGTTGTTTCTTCCAGGTCCAAATCGTCAGAGGGCCCATGCTCAGGTAGGATCACTGTCGTCACGGAGGATGATGACTGTCACCCGTTGGGCATCTCTGGGCAAAAGATCACTGTGACCGTTATGCACTAAGGCTTAATCCTCTTTTCCTTGATGCTCCAATTTGACTTACACTTGTAAATAACTCATTAAATAACATACTGTATCGGTCTCATCGCTGCATGTAATATACTCTCAGTAGTCGTAAAATCGTATTACATTCCATCAAACACATAAAATAGTACCATCTTCTAGATATCATTAAAGAAAATGAACTTCCTTCGTTAAAGGAAATGTCTAAACTCTGGGCTCGCCACGCCAACGGCGAGCGCTGCGGTCGGCACGTCTTTGCTTGACCAGTTCACGCCCTGAGCGGTGTTTCTCCGTCTGTTGTCAAGCATCATATACGTGTGCAAGGCGAGAATCAGGCTTATTCCCGCGGCAAGAAAGCTGAAATTGACCACGAGGGCAGTGTTGTAGTAGGGCTTTCCTTTGCCCATGAAGATGTTGGAAGCAATGAGACCAGAAGCTGGGTGAACGGGTTAGATGCGGAGGATAAGCATGCTGTGAAAGAGAGAGGCGCACAGTTCGCGAAGAATGTCATGACCGCTGTACGGAAACCACGTCCGACTTCAGAAGCGTCGCTGAAGAGACAGCCTGGTCAGTGGATACATAAATCTCCAATAACTTTCACTTACTTGCAATTGTGCCACACATGGAAGATAGTTGAAGGCGTAAAGGTGCCAAGACACAGCAGGAAGGAACCAAAATACTGGATGCCGGTCTTTGAGACGTCCACAGCGTCAACTAAGTACTAATCAACGGCCTGAATAATATGAGACACGAGGATAGACGCACGAACGATGAACCCTATCATAGTTACAGTCATTGCACCTGCAATGTGTAACGACCGCTCTCGGAAATAGTTCGATGAGGCAGCAGTGAATAACACCGCAAACCCGCCGACAAAGTTAGGGGCGACCTTAATACACTTTCTTAGCGCATGCGCGGAGATAAACAAGACTGTACACACTGTAAGCAAATTAGTTGTCAACTTGCTCTTTCCCATCCGTCCGATAATCTGAGGCAGGAACGTTCCAGCCGACAAAGCAGCTACACCGTAGCAGATGGCGATCAAAGCCCAAACGTAGAGTTTCCAGTCTTTGAGGGGAGCGAAGAATGCACGGGAGGTGAGCTTTTCGTTGATGACTGCAGATGAGTCACGGAGGATACGCGTCCGTGCGATATGCTTTTCCTCTGGCGAGAAAAAGGGCGTTGAGTCAATATTCGCGGGCAAGATGAATCTACAGGCAAGTCAAGTAGGTACCTGAAGCAAGGAGGAAGTAACGCACATCGCCAAAACCGAGAAGAAGATGGTTGCTGCGCCCTCGACGAGGAATAGTAGCTATTAAAAATATGTGGGAGGAGCCTAGATCAGGAAAAGAAACTCGCATACCTGCCAACCATGCAGGTGGATATTCGGCTGGAACACGCCATAAGCGATCAATCCAGAGAATCCACCAGCAAAAGCAGAGGCCGAGTAGAACACAGCGACACGCTTTCCCAGCTCACCCCGACTAAGTAGAAGATATATTAGATACGCACGAAAAGATGACAAGAAAAGCATACGTGTAGAAAGTAGTCAGGTACCAAATAATGGTCACAGCAAACCCGGCTTCTGCTGCACCAATAAATAGTCGCACAACCAGACAGCCAGCAAAGTTGTTGACCCTAAACGATGAATGAGACCTGTTGAATAAAAGTCGTGAGGACTGACGTACGCGGCGTTGATCATACACATTGAACCAAAGCTTAACATATATAGCGGGAGTGCAGCTTTGGCCCCAATTTTCTTGGACAAAGCTATCGCCGGGACAGTAAGAGTACAGAATGGAACATCTAAAATATTCAGTTAGCCAGAAGATAAAAACGACCTGAGAAGAGGCACATACAGAAAACAGAGAGCATTATTGAATAGTCATTCTCTCGGAAATGCAAGTCGTCCTCCAGGCCATCCGTCTTTGCATTACCTGGTGGAATCCATATATCAGAAAATTCGAACATTGCGTACTCATCAAATACTCGCCTAAATTTGACCGGTTGATGGCGTTGAAGATATAGAGACAAAAGATGAGCGGCATGAGTCTCGCATCAAGCTTCCTAACGAGCCTCCGCTCCGCTTTGGGGTCGAACTTGTAATAATCCTGGATGTTGTGACTCGGCTTGCCATTAGGTCCATAAGCTACGTCGGGGGTGTTTGATTCCACGTCGTCTTTGTGGCCCAGCTTCGAGTCCAAGGAAGGCGGCATTACGGATGGGTAAGAACGAACGGATAGCAAAGAAACTCCCTTCTTATCTAAAAAGCACCAAAAGGGGGGAAGAGACCCTTGGCGACTCCATTGCTGATGATAATGACACAATCCAGGCATGCAAGGCGACAGGTACGCCCATGATAGGACCGGAAAAGTTTAGGAAGCAGGAAAAACTACAAGCCACAGCATACAGGCAATCATATGTCATTTTTGGCAGATTCGACGAGAGTATTTCTGGATTTTCAAGCAAGCAAGCAGCAAGGCAAAAGTACAGTCTGAGTGATAACAGTGACCCGGAAGATCCAAGGTAAACATTTATCTCACAAAAATGAGATAAGCGATAAACATGGAAGGAGATAGGAAGGACCAAGTACATCTCCCGGAGGAAATGGTATCAATGAGTATACTAGAAGAGTGCAAAATGATGAAATTTGGCTAATCTCGCAACATGCTGAACTTGCCTCAGGAGATAGGATCGGCCGAGATAGGGCGCTCTTGTCGCTTGATAGCCGCAGCCCGTGATGTTGAACAAAGTCTTGCGCTTTCTACCGTTCAAGTCATTCATCCAGCGATGGCCTCGACCAAAAAGCTTGGTGTGTTGCAGCTGAATACCCAATTTTACAGGCCGCCCGGAGATTGTGGTAACCCCAAATCGTACTCGTATCCAGTGGTCATCTCTATCGTCGAAGCGGCTACCCGCGAAAAAGTAGTACTGGGTGGGAGGGAAGGGCAAATGGCTTTGGTGGACGCGTTCGTCAAGGAGGGAAAGAGACTGATGAAGGAGGAGAACGTTACCTGTTTAATTACCAGTTGCGGTTTCATGGCTGCAACGCACAAGGAGCTTGCTGAGCAACCTGTCCTGTCCAGAAAATGTATTTTCTCCAATGATGGCCGTAAATCCGCAAGTACAAATTCTCCAGCAGCGTTCGTAACCCAGTAGAGTACAAAATACAAAATTATATTTGACACATTTGTATTTCACGTGCCCTGTTCAAACTCAGCGACTGCGATGGCGTCATCCCGACGCTTGCCTGATATGTCGCCATTCCATCGAGATCTGCTGCCTCATCGAGATCCACCTAGCGATCTACTCAGGCAGGAACGACCACTGTCATAGTACGCAACTGACACATGCACGCCTTCAACTATGAGTGAGTGATTACGTCAGGACTCGTGGAGGAGGATCTGAATCGCCATCTCGTCACCAGACTTCTCTCACAGCATATATCTGATGATGATGTCCCGTAACTCTGCTCAGCATCTGTCAGATAAGTATCTGCATCAATTGGGGCATTAGCATATATTGGCTCGGCATCTGTCAGGCAAGTATCTGCATCAATGAGGCAACTATCGGCATGCAACGATGGAAAGGGGGTGCTGAGAGCGGAACAGCCCCAGCCGTTTCAGCCATCGGCTTGCCTTTAAAGAGAAGCATCGGCCATCGGGGACCACCCTCCAACTCCCCTTCACGTCTGTCTAGGCCGCTCCAGTCACATCTCATCCTTTATGTCGTCCTCTACACAGTCTGAACCCTCCAACGCCGCCACAGTCCGGTCCGACGTTCCTTGCCTTGCACGCGACAGGGCGCTGCCGTCGATCCCTTCCAATGCTCGTGCTCATGAAGTGTCTCTAGAACACCAGCTTGGTGCCCTTGATTCATCATTCCAGAGACCCGTGCTCACCATTCAAACCAAGCGGAACCTCGTACGCGGCGGCAAATTCTTGCGTTCTCATCACACCTACGCTGAGCCTCCCGATTTATTGTGCAACCGGCAATCGCTCCCTCCCCCATACGCTGCCGTAGATCCAAACGCGCCTCCGTGTGCCTCTCGGACCGTCCGATGGGTCGATCGACCCATAGACAATCCTCGCAAATGTCACAGCAATGTAGGCACTCGCGTTGATTCTCCATTGGACACATCATCCAATACCAGCCATGTTGCCTCTACTCGCGGACAAGCTCCAGGTGGTCGTGTCTGTTGCTTCTTCCGCAGGTGCAAAAAATGGCTCCAGGGCGCGCGCAACAAATGAGCAGGTAAGGATGAGCCCCACTTGCTCCCATCATGGTCTGACCGTGGTCACTAGATTTCGTATTCACGTCCAACCCACCAGATCATGATCCATACCAGTCGTCTTGATTCACATTTAACTGCATATTAGTCGTCTTTACCTTGTACTATATTGGCCGATTATTCATATCGATCCTACGTATGGATCATCCACATTGGTCTTTATCAATCTTTGACGTGTATTTCTTGAACTTTACTACCTTTGTCTACCTGGTTTTGATTTAGTAAAAAATCTGTACGAGTAGGAGCATATCTATACATACCCTGTAAGCAAGCTCAACTCCACCGGGTCCCTAACCACATCGAGCGACATCCAACATTTAATAACAGAAGTGATCCTCTCGTCCTCGCTGGGCGTATACGTGACGTCTGTCGTTTCGGCTGTCTGGCGATTCTCAAACCATCAGCACTTAAGTTTTATGTTATGGAAGCTCAAGTCCTTACCGCTTTGAACCAAGGTGATGCTGGTAACAAAACCAGGACGACCTATCAAGGGTACAACGAGATGGATGGAAACCTTGCGATATGAAGTCATGACATGCATATAACACGGAAGCCTTCTACACACCTTACCCCCACCCGAGGATCTGTTTAAGCCTGGAAAAACTGTAGAAGATATCCATCGTCGATTGATTGGATTCCGACTCGTCAAAGCGTAGCCGATGTGTTCTAGTTGGACTCAGCCTCATGATTCTGCGGTTGTACTCCAGCATCTCTCTCTTCGAACCTTGGCAGAAGGCAATTGCCAGTAGAAATAACGACAACTTATCAGGTTCACTGGCCACATTCTCTCGATACAGCATTTATCTATGAGGAAAGGCAAGGACAACGGGCAAACTAAAATTAGACAATGATGTACTCACCCTTCAGCATGTTGCTAGGCGGACGAACTTCCGTCATCTCGGCTCAAATCTGGGAGCCATCAGCAATGGGAACAAGCAGATCAAGTCGAGAGACACTCAACCTCACTAGCAGGACGATGATCCGTCATCCCAGAGAGATTTCGGGGGCTACCAGAACTGATACAATGTATTCAGCATTCTGACCAGACTGAGCCCCGGCGCAGGCAAGATGCTCTTTCTCTACCGTCTTCAAACTCCAGTTTCGCAATATTAACGACGAGGCGTAAGAGGCCGGGAGACACGCCGTTGAGATATGGGACGATGAGAGGATATGGGGTGGAGGTACGAGAGATGATGAGGGAGGGATAGGAGAGCTGAGAGACAAGAGAAGGAGGTGGTGAATGGGATAATAGCAGTAAAACTAAAGGTGACTGCTGGTGGTAAGATTGAGTCGAGAACTCGACAGCGGCGCAAGAGCAGTGTTAGGGTGAGGTGGAGGAACAGTAGAGCTGATGCGGTGCAGTCACATCCAACAAGCGCAGACCATGTCCAGCTCATCTAAGCTGTGCTTTAGATCCCAAATGAATCCCAGTCCAGTTGTGGCCTTCGAGCAATGGAATATGGGCTGGCATGGCATCAGTGCTGGTAGACCTTTGTGCAGGACTGTAGCAGTATATAGAGGCAGGGAGTCGGTGGGCCATGGCGAAAGCTCCGGTAGGGACACCTGAGTTGCAACGATTTGGGCAGCGGGATGTGGGGTTGGCGCAGAATTGGCAGTGACGGGAACAGCGATGTGAATAACTGGCATGGCACGATTGTAGTCAACATCGACTATGATAGTTTCGCTTTCACTGACATTGAAAATTCCAAAGGCGATGCAGGGGCCAGCAACCTGTAAGACGGCATTCATCCCTCGTCTCATGTTAAGAGACAGCCTAATGCCTTGTATGGCATAGCTTGCCACAGAATCGCAAAGCAGTCGCTACGCGAGGTCAAAGTCGTTAGGCGCCAAGCAAGAATGTAAGGAGAAACACGCACTGTAATTGGTGAATGCTCAAACATCCTGCACTTCCAGTCTTCCAAGACCATGCTGCAGGGGAATCTTCGTGCATCCAATCGGAATAAATTATTCAGGACAGAGGTAGCTCCTAGGTGGCGAAAGGAGCAGGCATTGAAGCCTACGCTGATTATTAGAAAAGACGATAGAGAGAAGCTTACGAATACTGATATCGAGAACCTAAGTTGTTTTGCAAAGACTTGGCAGATAAAGTATGAGACAAGGCCATCAGGTTCGAGTGACCAGGGTGGTTGTGTAAGCCTGCAGGTGACTCTTTACACCTCTTTGGGCGAAACCCCTTTTTGAACCTTGCAGAGGAACTTTTTTTTTACAGCGGAATCAGTGTACGTGTTGTTAACAATACAGAAAATATTAACAGGATAAGACTATCTACGGGATGAGAATATCTACAGCAAGTATGAGTAATGTGAGAAGCCAAGATGCGAAATACGTATGGCATATTAAGTGGTCCCAGTATCGTAGTAGGTTGAAAAAAGGCAGAAAGCGGTATCATGGGGAACAGAGGCAGTAGTAATCGTGCACCACACGCAAGATGTCAAAGGTCCAAGAAATAGAATGTCTGGTCAATATCCCAAAAAGCTAGAGGGATACCAGGGTTCAAGAAGACATGTACAAAAGCACCGACTTACATTTACAACATCATCTCCAGCACTGAAAGTTCCGCTCCTTCCAAGTCATTAGATGAGAACATCAATCGTCTTCGATACATCCTCGACCATGCGCTGCCACAGTTGTTCCGTCGCATTGCATGCGCGGCCCCACCAAAACAACCCAAAAATGATGGTAACGATACCTTGGCGCCCTCCTTTACGAAGACATTTCAAGGACTTCAAGTAATCCGGCTGCGGTAAGCCAGATTTTGATCGTCTCCACGTGGGGTTGAGGTTGTTCCACCAGTCGATCAGCTGCACACCATAACGAGATGGATCAGAGATGAACATTCCGGCATCGAACTGCCGACTGCTGTCTAGCCACTCATTGAGCTCTTGAGGTCGTTGCTTCCCGAGGGGGTACTTGCCCTGTATGTCAATCAGTTGAAATCATACTTTTCAAACACGGGATACGTACCTCTGTATTCCCCTTGGTCTTCCACATGCCGGATTCGAGTTCGTACCACTTTTCTACGAGGCTAATCCAACCAGAGCCAAAAGAATAATCTTGCAGAGCCGTCAAACTATCTCGGTGCCACTGCAGCGGACCCTGTCCCTGTGCAGCACCACAGAGGGTAGTCACTTCCCTTGAAGGGGGCGCTCTACGCTGCCTCTGCTGCCTCGGTAGGTGTGCGATATCAGGAAGTGACATCGGAAGATCAGGAGCCGATGGAAAATCAGATTTTGGCATCATGTGGCCTTCGGCGGCCGCCTCGCTACCGTCCATAACTATGTCCGGAATAGGTTGGTCAGACGATGGGGACTGCGAGTCAGACGAAGCAAGTATGGCGGAAGGAGATTCGGTAATGGCATGCGTTGATCCCGGATCAGTGGCGGTATCAGAGACAAATATGTCACTTAGACCTAAGGCCTCCATAATGCGAGCCAAGTCATTATCCTTGGGATTATCTGGCATTGTATCCCAGGATATATGAGAGAAGTCGAGCGATTGCGAAATTGTGTCAATGTCCATTCCAGAAGTGTAGTCCATGTTTTGTGACCCTGCCACATTGGCGCCAGATTGAGCAAGATTGTTGTCGATGCCTGATGAAGTCGAAGAAGTGACCGAATCTCCAGGAAAGTTGTCGCTGCCAATATCCATCAAGGATCTCGATAGAAAAGATGGCAACGGCTCAATGCTCTGGACAGCGCTATCGATTGCATCGGGCTGAGGCGAGATGGATGCTGTCCTCGGAGGGTGAGGCGCAATCGTGGCTGACGAGGGACTAGATACCGAAGGTGGAGTGAATGCTGTTACCGGCAAGGGATGGGACGATATGTTATATGAGGGTACATTTGAGGTAACCGAGGGGTATGCTGGTGGCAGGGGAACAGGAGCGTTGGCTCCCGCTGGGCCCTGGATCGAATCCGAAGCATCGTCGGTAACTAATATCGCCGGATCGATGTCCGCCGGACTCGCAACGTATGCTTTCTGTTCGGCGGTCGGCGGTTGCCCATTGCGACTCACTGTATCGTCTAGTGAGAACTTAACTAGTAGTAATAACAGATAGAGCACTTACGGTGGATTTTTTTCATATGAAGCATAAATGGGAGGCCGTAATACTCATTAAAGGCCCTGCTCTCGCCTTCGTTCGTGCCAGGGATATGTCCAGCCTCAGCGGCGTCGTTGAAGGAGCTGATGAAATCCTTGCCGTCGGCTGTGGTACAGCCATAATCGTAACTTTGAGATAGTCAGCCTACATCTGAAAATATATTATGGTTCTGCTTACCCAAGTGTACGGGTTTTTCCCGTGCGAGGATCGACACCCCCAACGATGATTACGACACCCCAGTTGAGGTATTCGACCAAATCTTTGACTGCGTTTCCGAATTGTTGATACAGGGAATTGATAAGCCTGTAACAATGTTAGAAGAGAGGCGACCAAGGTTGTATGAGACACGTACGCAATTTTTCCATTATCAGTAAGATCTGACCTCTTCAGAGTTCCCGTCTTAAACGCTGTGATCAGTTCTCTCTCCTTGTCTATACACGCAGTAATCTCGGCCTTGACCTCTGGGGTCTCGTTGTCCCAGATATGGGCAGTCACGCCTCACACTAAGGATATATCGTTGACCGGGAGACCACGTTGAGCAGCCTCTTCAACAACATATGGGTAAACCCGTTGTCGGTAGTATTTTTTCGAGAATAAATCAATTGCGCGCGAGAGGCGCGGTGGCACGACATTGATCTGGCGCCCTCTAGCGCAAGAGCCAGTTTTGGGGATGACGCGAGTACATCGGTTGTTGTTGAACCAATTTTTCAATTGCTGCAACGTGTAATGAGTGCGAAGAAAAAAGAAAGAAGGATCGAGCTCACCGTTCGGTGCTGGTGGAGAAATTTCAGCAGTAAGGCCAGAGTCTCTCTATAATCTGGTATGTCTTCTTGCTGAACAAGTGGACAGGTATCGTAGCATGGGATGTCTGGACCAAAGTCCAGGACTCCCTCCGACATCCTAGGGTAAGTATCGTTAGGGAACGAGTTATCGATACCTATAAGTTCTTGCGGGATTAAGCGGATACATTCCTCTCGGTCCAAAAAGTACTGGCGAAATCTTTCTGGGAACCGCTTTGCCCATTGGCAGTTGACGCGCGCTCTGAATTTGCGCAGGTGGCCGTTCGCCGAGTGATGGTGGTAGTCGGGCAAGAGATGTTTAAGGATTGCCGTCTGTAACTCGCTCGTCTTACGATTCTTGTGGGAGATGATATCGGCATCACCTGTCGAGGCCAGCAGAACAGTCGATAACGCGTCAACGCCAGAGTCGAGAGAGAAAGAGTTGTAAGAGAAAGAGGAAGAGTCGAAGGATCCATTGGTAAGGCTGTGTGCAAGGTCACGGCGGCAATTTTCGAGCGCCTGGCTCCGATTGCTGGTTTGTTTCCGTGGGATAGTAGCGGTATGTTCGATCCGAAGACGCATAATTGCAGCTAAACTGAGTTGAATCTCTGAAAATTAATACGATGAACAACTGCACTTACATTCCTAGAAGCCTACTTATTAGTCTGATTTTGTCTGATTCTCGCCCTCGGTTGCGCCTGATAATAGCTGATGTGTGAATAATTGAAATGCGCAACAGACGAGAAACAGACGAACTGAGAGATGTAGCTAGTGAATAGAACAGCGGGGATGGAATATGAATAGAAGATCAACGTAACATTTTATATTTGCGGTGTATTCATCGTGTACTTCTCCGCGCTGTGTACTACTGTGCAGAAAAGGTGGATATTCAGAATGTACTTCGTTGGACCCAAAAAAGTACAATTTGCCTGTCATAAAAATTGTATATAACCCCCGTAACAATATGTCTAGTGCCCATCACCAAAAATCTCTCCTGCCAAAAATCCTCCAACTACACAAACTCCTTTCAGCCATGACATCGTTCACCCCTGATCAACTAGCGGCGGCCATGGCGGTATTAGGAATCGGTGCGAATTGTACGTATTTGTAGCTATTTATCCCACACGGTTTGGTCTGATTCGTCGTCTGCAGCAGCTGGTTCCGCGGTCCAGGATGCACACAACAACCAGTCCTCCGGAGTTGTGGCGGGGCCGCTGCATTCCTTTTACTGTTTTAACTGTGCCTATCCTAATGTGATCGCACTCAACGCGATTCCAACTCTCTTCGCGGTCCCCAAATGTCAAAATAATCCCGCGCCTGCACAACGAACCAGCAGCGGTCCTCCTCCAGTCACTTCCGCGGCTGTCAATGCCCCTTCTGCTGGACCCCCGGCCACCACTGTCAATGTTGGTCCTGCTGTCCCCGCCAATACGCCACACACCAACACTCCTATCCAGAACACTCAAAGCGTGGCGACTGCCCCTGTTGCTGGCCCTTCCTTTCAGGCCACCGTTGGGCCAGATGGTCCATGGTATGCTATTACGAAAGGCCGTGCCGTCGGGGTTTATCGTGGTTGGTATGTATGCTCATTCAATTATCACAATATCGCTGTATTCTTACAGAAATCTCAGGTCAAATGTCACCCATCTCGTTACCGGCGTCGGCAGAGCTTGCTACTTTTGCTACCCAACTCATGCCGCCGCTCTCACTGCCTTCAATGAGGCTGTCCAAGCAGGAGTTGTCGAAATCTTGTAGTGAGTGGCGCCGGTGGTGTTTTAACACTTTACGCCGTGAAACATCTTGGACTCTTACCATCTCAACGAAAATTTCTACTTTAGTATTTATTGCGCTCCTCTTCCTAGCAGGATTCGTACTTTTCTTGGCATCATTGAACTCACCCTCCTTTCTAACACAGTCGTTACTTGTTTTTTGATATATATTGTCTGTTATTTATTTTTCTTGTATTTAGTGTTTACGTACCTCCTACACTTGTCCTTCCATACTTGCCGCATCGAATGTTATCACACTGTCCGCTATTTCTCCTTTCTGGAAGAATCCCTAAGTATGTTCCGCTTTTCTCATCTGCACTCTGTGGCGTTCATTTCGGTCCTCGTTCCGCGTTGGAATAGCCTATAAGAATGGAAACTCGATCGAGGGAATGATGTATCAGGGATGTGATTCTCGTCTGTTTCATCTGATTTCAATATCTCGGGAGCTTTCAAGTCCCGACGCCTGTTCCATCTGTCTTGAGTTCTGGTATACGTGTGGCTTCTTTGCCTCATGCTATTTGCTGACATCTCCTGACAGATACTGGACGATTCTCGAGCACGGCAACCTCGAAATTTTCTAAGTCTTTGTTCTCCTTATGTACAAAAGTCAATTCTACGTTGCCGAGAGGTGCTGCGTGTTGTCAAGAAGTATCTTATAATTTGTAGAGAAATTTTGTACGCCGTCGGGAGAGGATACCCATGGAGCAGTGCATTGTCAAGAAGCATGCACCTATTCAGAATTCTCGTGACCCGTCAAGAGTATGCAGCGCGACAGGAGAAAATATATATTTTCTCGGAAATATGTACATTGTCGAAAGAGTGTCTTCTCAGAAAATGGGGATGGACGTTGGCGAATTATTCAGATTCTTGTAGATACGAATACAGGCTGATTAAATAGGCTGGTCTTGCTCCGCGTACACCTTGGCAGCCCAGAGTGCAATGGCAGCACGACGAGCTTCATTTCGTCGCTCTCTGAGCTCTACAATGAGAGCAATTTTGCTCTCCAAACCTTGATCCACTGCACTATCCATAGTCTCAGATATCGATGCCCTCCAACGCCTAATCTGGGCAGTTGTGCTAGTATCGACCGTTCCATCAGATCCGTCAGAAACAGAAACCTCCAGAGTCAGCTGTTCGGTACCCATGCTCTGCCCATCTTGATGGCATTCCAACGCCTGCCGCTCGCTCGCCAGGGCACTCCCGTTGCGGTCCGTCCGCTCCTCGAAATGCTAACAACAGAGTCAAGTCGAGGCTCAAGAAGATAGCTGAAATGAACCTCTTGTAAAGACCGGACACTCCACTGGTGTGTTTGCGTTCTGAGTGAGACGTTGTTTGAATCGTTGCCAATATAAGTGAGAGAACGCGTTGCCTGCCAGAATGTGAGCGGTCAACATTAATTAAGCACGGTAAGAGCGACAATGATCTAGAAGAATACTCACCAGCAATTTTCCGTATGCTTGATTTGTGAGAGAGAGGCTCGTGGCCGAGTCATTGCCGGGGAGAAAATGTGTTGCCTGTCAGATTGTGAGCTCTCAGCATCGGTAAGTCACAGTAAGAGTAACTCGCGGATTTCATTCCCGAAAGAAAAGGCTTAGAGGTGTAGGTGAAAGAAAGTATACTGCATATAAACACCGGGACGTTGCCGCACGAACTGTTGAACTTTAATGGGTCACGTGAAATGGCGCCATGAAAGAAATATTGACATAGACACATTGCCTCGCTTCCTTCCTTCTTTTCTCGAGTTTGGCTGGAGTCAACCCCCGAGAAATCCATAGTACGCATTGGACTCGTAAATGTGATCGATAACAGCTTATTTTTCCTTGATCAACTCACCTCCCACGATAAATTTGGCTGTTGGCTACCCGAGTGATTGTTTCTTGACTCAGAATCTTGAGTATATTGCGGCGATGTAAAAAACGAGCCACCGTGCTACGCAATGATATTTGTACATGAATACTGATATGATACCCTGTTTTCGACAGCGATCTTCAATATTCAGTCAGGAACAGCTAAAAGGAATTTGAAGCAGTTAATACTCTGTCAGTTGTGCTAGATTATTACTAGATACACACATTTCAAACCAGTTCGGAATATGATCTTGCATCCTAGGGAATTACGACAATATATGCAAAGATCATGGTGGTATTGGTGATGGGGAATGGCTGAAACAGCTTGTCCGATGCAAAGAATACATCAGACCTTGGTTTGGTTTGGTGGGAGATTCTTGGAGTCCTACAAGAATACATGCATCAGAAATGTATAATATCACCCAAAATGTATCCAGTTGATGTCGAAAGAAGTTTAAAAGCAATATAAAGAGTTTTGATGAGACGATCAGACGAAATGCCCAAAAAGGTCGAAAGAGAGTTAACAGACTCGGCTCGATTCTTGTTCCATGACTTACTCTCACATGAGTCGCCCAAAAAAATATCACACGCAGGAAGCTAGGCTGCAGGCTATTCGAGAAAATAGCAACCGCTACTATACAAAGTAAGCACGATCCCCTATACATTTAATAATAGCTGCTCACTCATTTTTCTGTAGACATAGACATGACATATCTGCTCGGCGAAAACTTGCCTATCAAACTAAATCTAGTCACCATGTTGGGTATGTTCTACAGTATTTAGTCCTGCTTGATATTCTAACATGTGGTGTACCAACGAAAGAGAGAAGACTTTTCCGATCACACCACAGGTCGCACCCCCCAAGGTTCGAAACACAAGCCAGTCGACGAGCTACAAAGGGCTACATTCGACAAGTAAATTCATCACTCGACTGAAGAAAATACAAAACACCAGTCAATACGAGGTCATATCAGTGTAACACTATTCTTACTTTCCGATACTTTAACCTGAGCATGATATTTCCAGACCTGAGGCACCTAAGGTTCCCCCTCCCCCAGACCCCTTCCCGAAGTTCAATGCAGAAGTCTTGAAGATCTTGCAGCAATTTGAAGACTTCCTTGTCGGCAAGACGCCTTCCGACTATGTCAAGTCTCTCCTCCGTTGCTATTTCAAGGACAGTTCTCGGCGACAGGGCGAGATAGGCCTCTTCGTAGAGCCTTTAGATGTCCTCTACAAGATGCAGGAGGCACACAGGTCTATTTCGATGCAGGCACTTCAAGCGGATGGCCCCAGCAAACGCCAGAAAAGATTGGATTGTGCAGGAAATGGAATTGGAACCCTTATTTCGTGGTTGGAGGATATATGGCGTGCTGGAATTGATGGTCCCTATGGTTTACGTGTCACATACAACAGGAATAGGCTAGCATGGCAAAGAGAGGCGAAGAAATCTAAATAATGATACGATAGATATATTCTAATTGTTCGTCACATCTGAAAAGCAAGCTCCCCTTTAAGATACTTTCCCTTTAAACTAGCAGGACTTATCATCGCCTCCATAAGGATCTCTTCCAGCCAGCTTACCAAGGTGTGAACGGGATCCAGTATCACACGAAGCCGTCTCATCTCCTTCCCAACACCCGCCGTATTCAAAATGATGTGCTCGTGCTGCAATATTGAGTCCTCGATGGACGATATCTCTAAAACAGCGCTGTCAAGAACACTGCGGTAGCCTTTGGGGCGGTTAGCGGTTATGCTTTTCTGGTAGAGCTGATAGACAGCATTGGCATGAAGTTTGAGCGAGCCGTGCGTAATAAGTGCGAATTTGATAGAGAGGCGTTCAATCTTGTCCATCGTTTCTGCAAGTAATGAACAGCGCCTGCGAAGTTCAAAGTACGTGTATAGACAACAGCATCGAAAAAGGATGCGTACTCGTTATGTGAATGACAACTGTTCACTTCAATTTCGACGAGGCGCGTCGCCTGTCGTATCAAGGGCTCAAGCCTATCATTTTGGTGAGAAATGTTTGGATGGAGAAAGGTAACTCAGGCACCTGCACCCATGCCTTTGACTTTTCTTCTTTCGATAATTGTCCCGTCGCTTCTGGTTGATTGAGTTGCGGTGCCTGAAGAAATGATCAGCAAGCCGACAATATAGGAATGCTTGAGATACCTGGCGTAGCTGCGACGACTACTAGCGTTGTGTGCTACTCGACGCCCCTCGGGACTTTCCACTCTGACCATCTGAAACGGTGAAAGAAAACCCGGTGGAAGCCGAACGTGGCAACCCTCCGAGCCGAACAACAAATACATATCTAGTAGTGGGATGTCAAGAATATGTATTGGTCGTAACGTCGAGGATACATACTTTGCTGTAATGTCAAGATACATACTGATTGGTCTATGTCGAATAGAATTTAAATTGTACTTTTTTTTTTTGTTGTGTAGAATTTTTTTTTTTCTTGCATGGACTACGTGGGATAGAATTTAAATTGTACTTGTTTGGACTACGTGGAATAGAATTTAAATTGTACTTGTTTTGATTCCCAGTTGTTCGAGCTAAATAAAAGAGTAATTCAGTAAGATATGAAGTCAGACGATCCCTCCCCTTTTTTGCATTAAGAAAAATGTACGTTTCCCTTCCTGTTTAGCTCTGCAGACCGCTGAACTGTCCCAGGTCCAAATCTCCGCGTGTCGGCAACATCACCAAAGAACAACGGGAGTTCCTTCGACCGTACATTGCCTACTATCGCCGCCTGAAAGACAGAGCCCGCGAACATCCTAAGCCATATTCCATCTTTCAATCACGGCTCTGGTTGTTGTGGAAGGACCGTTTTCGTTCCCAGCTGCAACCGCCTGATCTTGCAGACAAGAGTGCTCGTGAGCACTGGTACACTTGTCGCCAGAAGTAAGTCCAAGAGCTATTTTTATTTTGTTATGCCAGAATCATTCATTCTCATTGCAGGATCTTGCCGCGATTATTCGTATTCTTGAGATGTGGGAGCCCTTCTATACCGCAGGTCATGTGCGCGAAATAGCCCAAAGAGCAAGGGTCAAGGCAAAGGTAGCCAAAGCAGCAAAGAAACGTGATAGTAGGCGAGAAGTGGTGTCAGGCGAGCAGATCCGAAGGAGTGAAGGATGCCAAAGCCGCGCAAGTTGGTTGATAACGCAGAAGGAGACCTTCTATAGACCCCTATCTATATTTAGTATGTTTGTCATCTTGAAACACGACGCATGAGATCATTCTCATTCTGCTCCTTACGCCCTCTTCTGTGTTGTTACCTCTCTCTCTCTTTAAGTCAGTCTGTGACTTTATCCTACGATGTCTAGATTAAGGCAATTTGGTATCAAACGACCATGCGTTAGCGGTATGATACCCAGAATTCTGTCCGGGTGTCGGTTTCTTACCGTTGTAGCTTTATGGTGCATCGGTAGTTCCCTACTTGTATAAGAGAGAGGGTCTTTCAAATAAATCACAACTTACCCGCTCATTTCTCCCAGAAAGCGCTGAGGCTTTCCCTTCCAACATGACCAGCAATCCTCGCAAAAAGAGTCGTCGTTTTCAAGCGATGGATATCATTGACGTCGCAGACGGTGACGACACAGTGCAGATTAACATCGATACTACACCGACACAAGAATTTCACTGGCATACCGACTACTCGCAAACCTCGGCATCCACCTCGATACGACATACCGGCAAAAGTGTTCGCACTACAACGACCCATTTTCCTCTAGGATTATCCTCTGGCACTCGTACTGGCAATGATTCTCTTCCCACTACGATATCACTCCAAGGCCATTTGGCCTCTTCCAGACAGGATACCTCGCTTGCTATGAGCATGTCCACAATGTCCTTCCTCGATCCCGACCATGAAGCTCCTGCCGAGTTCGCATCGGCATCAAATGACGACGAGGGGACGCGTCTCCTCAGACCATTGGGTGTGAGCTGCTCTCGTTGCTGATATTTTCTTGCCTTGTAATCCACCTCATAGGACCACCCATTGATGGTCTGGAAATCTCAGCGCGACGAATTTCTCGAGGAGATTTTACGTTCAGAGTCGTATGAACAGACGACTCATGGCGATTGCGATAAGTGTGGTCTGGAACGGGGACAACACCGCTGTTTATCTTGCTTTGACGGACAAATGTTATGTCGTACGTGTATCATCGAGCTTCATCAGGCCATGCCCTTTCATAGAGTGGAGGTGAGCCCTTATCCCTTTTTAATTCACTTTCCTCAGAAACCTTTCCCAGGGCTGGACAGGGTCCTATTTCAAGAAGATCTCACTGGGGGATCTTGGCCTCGTCATCCAGCTGGGCCACAAACTAGGGAAAATGTCAAATTCCTGCTATTGTTCGGTCTTTTGTTGTGATTGATGTTGATGGGATACACACGGTTCAAATAAGCTTTTGTGAATGCACGCGAAATGTC